>LPNX010212835.1:0-76016 GCA_001517045.1 Pseudotsuga menziesii
CGAACTTCGAGGAGGAAGTACGGCCAGGACAGCACGGATCCCGAGGTGTACGGATCTGTACGGTGCATTTAATTCGGCACAAATCCCGAGGTGAAAGGATAGTGTATGGCTGGGTAAATTCGGCACGATTTTCGAGGTAATTTACTGCTGCATTAAATTCTGTACGGCTGCAATAAATTCTGGCACATGTCCCGAGATTTGTACGGCCTGTCAGCTGTACGGCCGTGGTCTGATTTGGCACGGAAATCGAGGAAAGTTAATGCTAGGGTTTGAAGGACAGTTTGTGTCTTTAATGCTGAAATTCTGCTGGTGGAGATAAGTCTGATTTTCATCTCTGATTTTCTGAATTGTACATTTACTGAAGAAATAAAGCTCTCATCTCAAAACTGGTTTTCCCCGTGGGGGTTTTTCCAGGGCAGCTTTGCCAAAAATATTTGTGTCAAATTGTGTGATGTGCATGTGTTTATTTACAGCCTGTTAAATTGTTTACAGTGTGTTTAAATTGTTCAAGAATTTCCTAGAAATTGTTCATTAAACCAGCTTGCTGTGAAACAAGGGTTTTCAACAGGCCTTTCCTTCTAGGATAGGTTTGGGTCTCTCCTGTTATCACTTGGGGTTTAGTGGCATAAAGCGAAGGATATCTCAATTGGCGTGACAGCCATCCATCATTTGGGGGTTGGGGTATTGTAGATTTCGACTTTAGTTGCCTTTCTCCTCTGCAATCTTGTATATGATCACTCTATGGGGTAACTACAAGATCCGTGATAACAACTCCCTAGGACAGTGGCAAATTTTAGTATTATGCTTGATCTGTGTTTCATAGTTGTCAGCTTATGGATTTATATAATTATTCGTTTCTACATTGATGGTATACTATTGTAGAGAAACCCCAAAACATATTCATTATGACCCTACAAGAAAGGTGTTTTTGTGAACAATAACATCACAAATGAACTTCAAATACTTGTAGTGAGATAAAAAGAGAAGGTTGTGCCATCTTATCTCAACTCAAGTTTCTATCTTTGTTCTCAAATTAAATCGGTGCACTTGCTTTATGGATCTATTTTCTAATTCCTTGGTGGTGAGTTTATTACCGCTAACATATTTTTGGGATGAATCGAAGTCTGCCTTTAAGATGTTACCATTCATATATTGCTAGTTTAGATAATCAAGAGTCTTGATCTTGTCACAAGATCTTTTCCTGCAGACCACCAATTATATGTGGCCAGTCAACATAACTGGATGTGAAATGCTTTTTTTCTCTTTAATCCTAAGAAAGTAGCTGGGCATGACAATGTAGAGAACATCATGTTTTCTGAAATGGTGAAAATACTATAAGCATTAAATACACCTTATTCATTAGTGGTAATGAAAATTGTATTGTAGTTTCTGATAGTAAGAGAGATATACGCCAATAAAGTATGTGTACATTAGAGTTATTTTTCAAGTTACTGAGTGAGCAGTCACTTTGTGAGATGTCAAGTGACAAATGTAAAGACAAAATATTGTTTCTACTGATGAATAAGAATAACTGGGCTTACTTTAACCTGATTCATTTTTTGTTTTACAAATTCAGGTGGAAGATATTCATAATCTAACACAAGAGATGGGCTTAACATGTGTCCATGCATATAAACTCGATGCTCTAAAAGCTGTCAAGCAGTTTGACTCTTCTGATGCCGAATGCTCCTCCTTATCAATGGCATCCAAGAACATTAAAGACAATGTTCAGGATGAAGGGCGACCTACTTGTATCTCTAATGGGGAAGATAAGTTCTTAAACCCTTCACAGCGTGCTGTGAGGAACATACAGGATAAAACAAATGGTAAGAATTTAAAGGAGTAAAGGAAAACTGATTATTAATTTTTTTTCTAGTTATTAGGACACAAATAAATATGTTAATGGTGGGACAGATAGAGATAAAATTGTGCATGGTATTATAAATTTGACATGCATATGGCACTTAGAATTTCATAATCTAATCTTGATATATTTACTATCTATCCTGAAAACCATCATATTTGCACATAACATATCTATGGAGATTGATGACACCACACATCCAATTGCAGTAACTCAACATATAAGACAATTAGTTGTGAGAGGCTCATGGGAATGAACTGATTTATTGTTTTAGCAACTATAAGGTGCTTTTGATAAACCCATAGTGAATTCCGAAAGCAGGAGGATGATAGTCATGAAATAGAAATTAACTCACCAAAGCTAGGATTTGCCACATCTGATGTTATGGGATTGTATACAATTCCCTCTCCTCTTTTAGGATCTCATTTGAATGAATTGTTCGCCAAGTTTAGTCATTTTCATTTATAAATCCACACCCTCCTTATTTGCTTCCTATACCTTTTCACCTTGTACTTGACCATTTAGAGTACTTTGGTGGCCCAACCGTACTCGACTGTTTTCTTCATTGAAATGCACCTGCTTGTGGTATCAGGTTCTTGTAGTTGACTTAGAATTTGAGCTCACTAATGTGAAATATCCTTGGCTTGAGATAATTTTTTAACCATATGCAATATTTGATTTTGTAGGCACTAGTTATCCATGTATACTTCAGAGCTGTTGAGTTATATTGTTTATTACAGGTTTTGTTGGGTCTCAATGAATCGTTTGTGATGAGTTGGGCAATAAAGCACACTCTAGACTTCCTGGCTTTTATAAGGTTTTCTAGAGGCCTGTTGTTTTAGTGGCTACATGACATTGGCATCTTTGAGAGCGTCATTATTGCTATTAGGAGGTTTTATGAGTTTGTTGTGGGTTGGTTTCAGACAAAACATGTTTTTTCTGACTTTATTAGGGGCACTGTTGGGGTCAAATAGGAGTGGCTCCTCTCCTTGATATTGTTTGGAATCCACATTGATGAGTTTGAGGAGTTCCTTAGAGAAAACACACCTGTGGAGAATGGTTGCACCTTTTACCACATCTTGATTGCAGTGGTTCTTTTTGTTGATGATCTGGTCCTTTTTGCTTCCTCTCCCAAAGATTTGCGAAGATAATTTGGTGCCCTCGCCCATTTCTATGAACACCATTAGGTTGTGATCAACCTTGTTGTCCGCCGAATGCACACCAGCAGCATAAATCTAATAAAAGCTGTCTCCTCACTTGAGAAAGTGGGAGAGGTGTGGCCTTGGGGCCAAGCACAGAGCCAGGTACTGTCACCTACTCCTAGCTCCTCTGTTTAGGCTTAACTCCTAACGAAGCCAAGGGGGGTAGTCCCTAACAAAGAGTTTCTATGGCTCAATGTTTTAAATGTTTTTTGGTGGTTGCGGATGCGGATGGGTGTTGGTTAGGAGTTTTTTGATGGGAAGATCACAGTTTTAACTTTTTAGAGAATTACAAAGATATGATAGCGACATTTAAACAAAACACAACACTGATTGAATTAAACAAAAGCATTCATAATGATAAGATATTGAACAATACACTTGAGATATGAAAATAAAATAATAACAGACCAGTGTCTTATCCAATGGATATGGAGTCACAAATTGTAGTGCTGGGATGCTTGATACAAGACTTCAATGTTTGTGCGATCGTTTTGCAAATGCCCTTTGTAAATTTTATCAAGTTTTAGTGATCTTGGATTATTATGGCTGAGAGAACAAGGTATCAAAGTCCGACCGAAAAAGTATTCTAAGTCGTTTCGTTCGAGACCTGTTGGCCTGTCTAGTATCTCGGTCTAGGTGTTCGGAGAATTTAACCAACAAGCCAGGAAACTTAGACAATGGGGGGTTCCAGCGCCCTTACTGAGAATAACTTGAATGCTTTTGACAACGCCGATGCGTTGGTTGTGGGGGTGAAGATTTTATTATGTTATCACTTGCAAGATTAACAAATCTGATCACTGTTCTGAGTACGAGTCCAACTTTTCAGGGTTGGCAGAGCATACTAGGTGAGGGATAGCAACGAAGTAAATTTTAAGTGGGGAAATGTGAGTTGGAATGATTTTATTATTATGAGCATAGAGTTCAACTCTCCGACAGAGAGTGCTCTTGACTTTGTCTTATGACAGAAGTTCAAGAGACTTTAATTAATCTATATGCTTGATGCAAGGATAATGCAGTGGGAATGCTCTTCGACAAAGAGTGCTCTTGACTTGGGTTATTGCAAGTTCAAGAGACTTTGGTTCTTTTTATAAGACAATCAGTTTGTAAATTGAAACCACATGATAGCTCAACAAATTATAAAACAATGAAACAATGTCATAGCAAAAATGATAAACTAACTGCAAATAAAATAAATGAGAAACTAGTGTTCTACAAATACAAGAAACTAATCTAGCAAAGAGAAGTAAAAAATGACTTCAAGACACACTGTCCCTGAAATTTCCAGCTAGCTGGTCATACGCAGGAAGACAATGGGGAAAGAGAGGTAGCACGCAATGTCAATGCGGCATTTGGGATGAAATCCCAAGGTACTTCTCAGGTCAAGACTGAAACAATAAAAAGTTCTAAGTATAGACTTAAACTACTCTAAGCATGCAAAGTAAATCTAGGCTAAGAGCACAAGACACTCTTCCCCAAATGGGGAAGAAGAAACCAAAAGATGGGAGGCCTTATCCCACTTCGACCTTTTATTAAGAGAGTACAATATTTAGGATTTTCAACCTTAGAGAAAGAAAAAAAACTTGGAAAGACAAATGGAACAAGCCTTAATGGCTGTTTTTACAAAAGGAGAGTAATTTGGAAAATTTTGTCTTCTTTAGTTCAAATCCCAAGTATTTGGATCTTCTTGGTTTTGGTACTTAGTTTCTACTCTTCTCTTTGGTTTTTGTTCTTCTTTCGCTCAATTTTCGAGTCCTTCTCTTAGGATTGTTTCTCTTCATACCTGCACACAACACAAATCAACTCAAAGCACCCATCAACTGTTAATTAAACCAAATCAAATATAAACTACTTCTAAGAAAGAGATCTACAAAAATAAAACTAAGCGCAAGATCTAATCTATGATATGAAAAAACAAACAAACTAAGCTTAACAAGTAAAGATCTAACTATTCTACTCTAAACACTAGATACAGAAGGAACCAAGCCTAAACTGAGCAAAAAGGGGACGAGAAACAACGACAGAGGAGATAGGAGAAATCAAAGGGCGAAAGCAAGGGAAAGGGGGCTAGATGAGCGAAAGGGAGAAAGGTAAAGTCGAGAGGAGAAGAAGGCAAACTAGAGGAGCAAAAGCAAGTGGGAGAAAAAGGATGAGGTAGGGCGAGAGCAGATGAGAGCTGGGAGATGAAAGTCGAGAGCAAGGAAGAAAGGGCTTGCAAGCAAGAAATCGAGAAGATCAAGGAGCAAACAAGAGAACTGGAAGAGGGAAGTTCGTAGGTCCAGGTAACCAAAAGTATTTTTGAAACTTTGTTGATGGAGGAAAGGAGAAGCTCTGACAGCTATGTCTCTTTCTTGGATTGGGAAGTGCTTAGAAAGACCTGCAAGATAAAGGAGTTAGATGGAAAAAACCACTGGTTCATGAAGAAGAGCTTGATCTCAAGCTTGTTCTTTATCCCTAATGATCTTTGCGAAACCCTTACAAACAATATCAAATCCGAACAAAATACTCATAAACTAGATTGCTAGCCCTTCTAGAGTATATAATGAAGAATGATTTAATAATTGAAAAGGCAAGGTGAGAGAGATATCACCAAAGACAATGTGAATCCACAACTCCAAAAACTCATGCATCGACCTCCAAAGTCACAACTTTATTCCAACTTCAAAATATTACAATAATTTTGGCAAAGTGTTCATGCCCAAAATCTCCATTTGCTAGCAACACATGGTAGCGTGAGTCTACCTCTTTTCGTGAGCCTTTGAAAATAAAGCGTGACCATTCTCTTGCATGGAAAGATACGATGTACCATATATCGAAAGCTTAGTATACAATGGTTTTTTAATTTAAATATTTCTCAAGTGGATGGGTCCCCCAATCCCACTCATCACATTCACACTAGTGCTTAGCATGAACCCTCACGTCATCCTTCTCTTATAACAATTCATGGTCATACCTTTAAACCATAGCTTAAGTCATGTCATATGTTGAAGTGGTTACATGGCATGAGGGACCCACCTCCATGTCACACCCATCATTAAAATATATTTATTTGAATTTGAAATTGACTTTTTAAATATTTTGACTTAGTGTCAAAATGCCCATTTTTAGCATTAAAATGCCATCTTGATGCATTTTTTGTCAAACACCTGCCTCACGGGGTGCTCTGGCTGCCCGACTGATGGTGAAAGTGACCCCTGGGGTGAAGATGCTGCCCCGGGCTTGAAAATGAGCTCAACCATGCTGAAAACGGGCTCCGAATTACTCTTTTTTTACATTTTGAAATTTCTCATTTAAACCATTAAAAAATGGCTTAAAAAACGGAGAAAATTAATTTTTCTCGGAATCAAACGAAACTCTAGGGGGACCTAGTACATGTTCATACGACTCAATCAGAATGCTTAGCATGATGAAAAACATTGACACGAAGGCTCTAATAACCTCCCAAGGTCGAAACATCAAGACAACTACCCCAGTTTTGGAGGAGCGAGTGAAAAACTCAGAAATTATTGATTGTTTGTTCAACAGGCAATAATAACCAAGGGAAAAAACACTCTGGGCTAGTCGGCTTGATGCCCAAGTCCGGGAAGCCGAGCCTTTTATAAAAATTTAAATGCTAGGACATTTTTTACATTTTCCTCAAGGGGGTATGAACATGTATTTTACAAAAAATAAAAAGTTCAGCCAAAAACTAGCTAACTCTGGAACACACTGAACCTCTGAACTCTGGAGATGAGTATTCATCATGCTCGATAACTAGCGGCTCAATAGGAAGTTCAACTATTGTACAAAATAGTTGGTAACAAACCTTACCATGATTAAGTTCACGGTAATACCTACAGGGACACTTTCTCAAGGTTTCACTGCGTCTTAAAAGGGGAGTGTTACCACCTAAGTTGTACTTGGTGGGTTTTTCAAGTGAGCCGGCAAAGCATAACAAGTATACTTGTTCATTCTTCAAGGTTAGAAGTTTGCCATGCTTTTTCTGGGAGTCTGTTCGTTTTTTTTTGTAACACATGTTCATACCTCCTTGTGGAAATTGTAAAAAATATGCTAGCATGATAACTTTTATAAAAGGCTCAACTTCCCAGACTTAAGCATCAAGTCAACTAGCCCAGAGTGTTTTTTCCCTTGGTTATTATTGGTTGTTGAACAAACGACTAATAATTTCTGAGTTTTTCACTCACACCTCCAAAGCTGGGGTAATTGTCTTGGTGGTTAGGCCTTAGGAGGTTATTAGAGCCTTCGTGTCAGATTTCAACATGCTAGGCATTCAAATTGAGTCGTATGGACATGTACTAGGTCTCCCTAGAGTTTCGTCTGATTTCGAGAAAATATCTTTTTTTTTTCGTTTTTAAAGCCATTTTTAATGGTTTAATTAAAAAACTTCAAAATGTAATAAAAGTCAGATACAAAGTCCGTTTCTGACGTGGGGACACTCGTTTTCACACTCAAAACGTCCTCTTCACCCTAGGGACCAATTTTCATATCAATTGAGCGACCGGAACACCCTGTGGAGCATTATTCATCTAAAGATGCCTCAAAATGGCATTTTAATGCTAAATTACAACAATTTGGCACAAAATGACAAAGTTAAAAAAAGTCAATATTCATTTTAAAAGGTGTGGAAATGACATGGCATGATGTCACCATAAAGCATGCGACCTTTTTTCAAATGCTAAAAACAAAAAATTTGGTTATTTTTTTTATAAGCGGTGAATGATATGAATTAGAGGTGACGTCAACCTCTCTTCACGTGAATGAATTGAAGCTCGCGTGAGGGGAAGGAGGGGTCCACCCCTTTCATTATTTAAAGCGTGAGTTGATTAAAAGACTTTGGTCAAACCTTGGTTTATTCTATGGGTTAGCGAATCATGCCAAAGGATGCCATCACCCTCTTTCACCAACTTCATGAAGTCACACGTGTGGAGGAAGAAGACGTCAATGAAGGTTGGTGGAGTTTGGTTGGCGCTTGTGATGTGTTGGTAGCTAGTAGTTGATTGGTGGAGATTGGTGAGAAAGGTGTCAATTACCTCTGCAGTTCCATCTCACTTCAACTTAGTGTGACTCCTCTTCAACTCAGTTACACTTTGGGTTTATCTTCAGTGTAGGTAGCACCACCCCTAGGTCATATTTGTTATTTAAGCAAGGCTCCTTTCCTCATTTTGGCATGGTCAGAGGACCGAAGGAATGCTATTGCTTGTATTGTGTTGTTTACCATTTGGAATAAAGAAGGCTTTGGAGGCAAGATCTATGGTGTAATGCTTTTCATGTGTGGATGGTGATTGTCAAGTGCTTATGAGGTATAATCTGTATTATTTGTCTTTGCTTTTTGTTGGTTAACTGTGGGCTTTGAAGGGGAGCTCCCTCCCAGTAGGGTAAGAGATATTCTAGTTTGATTTATGCTCTTACTATTTGCTTGTTTTAGATTTCTTGGAGTTGCATGTATTTTAAGTTTAATTGCATGCTTTCTAATTGTCTTTTCCCAGCAACACCTATGTTTTAACCATCTGTTTGTGTAAGGACTTCTAAGTTGCAGGTGATCTCACTTGTAGAAGGGGTTGAACTATTTTGAATCTTCCTCATATTCAAGATCCTATTGAGGACATAGTCCCTCAGTGTTCCACTAACGCAGACTCCATGGCCCAACATTCCCAGGCTTCCGGCACTCTTTCTATCTTTCTTTCCTTCACTTTAAAAAAAAAAGTTAAAAATTTCTCGGTTACGGTTACTCACATGCTTAAGATTTTTTTTTTCTATCAAGGAATATCGAAAGGCTGATCTATTTAAACGTGTATCTAGATCTAGAAACATAAAGTAATATTTTCAAAGTAGATCTAGTTTTTCTTAAGTACTTGTGCATATTCCAATCTTTCAGTACTTAATATTTTTATGTTCTTAACAATTTATTTGGCACATTTGGTGGATTACAAGTGGCTGGTTTTTCACTTTTATTGCCAGGACAAGGAGAAGTGCTGCCGGAAAATCAAAGATCTAAGTTGTTCAAAGACCTCCCGGAGCACCACTCTTGATCTTGTCTTATTCATAAAACCTGTAAGCCTTTGGATCCAGATCTGTAAGGACCATTGGCATCCACCTCAAGCATTGTAAATACCGTAATAAATATTTTGAGTAGGCTCCTTCAGAGCCCACACCCCATCCCTCTTGGGGGGGTTTGCGTTGATGCACTTTTTTTATGGTTTTTCTTTTGTTAGTGTAGTTTTGCTTTATAGATTAGTACACTTTGCTTCTTCAAAGTTTCAAATTCATTGCAAAATAATACAAATACTAATCCCACGACTTCTTGAGTTCCTCGAAAGGGGAAAGACATGCGTGGTAGGATTAATTAGAAAACCTTATGTTTGCACTGCTTTTATTTATTTATAGTAATTTACTCTCCTTGCTCTACCGATTAGGGTTTATAACCTGAAAGAGACTCTTGGGGATTTAATAAACAAATACACTACAAGTTTAAAATCCTTAAAATTTACCGAGGCTCAATTGTGTATGCTATGTGTTGCCGCCTAATTCACACTTTAAGACGCAGGAAAGTCACAACCTGCTATGTGTGTCCTTGGGGGCAAGCGAGAGCTGGGGACCACTGTCACCACAGTCTACAGCTCCTCCGTTTAGGCAAGATCCCAACAGAGCCAAGGGGGGTTTGACCTGTGAGCTAGGGGTGGGCTTGCTCCCACCTGTTGAGCGCAACAACATTCCATCTTCAGTTTGAGAAGAACTAGATCGGGGTAGTCACACCACCGGATCTAAAACTAACTTCAAGAAGGACAACTCTAATTAAAATTTATTAAAATTAACCAAGAAGCATTGCAAAACGCCCTACAAACACAGATTACTACTTTTACTACAATCATTTTCACTTCATTTTACTGCAAGTACTACAATACATTTATTTCAAGCACTCTTTTACTACAATACAACACTACAATTTTTACTTCCAGCACTTCATTTCTCAATATATTTATTTACTTTCAATTCTGCAAATGAGCATGTGGTGAATGTTGACTCCTTAAACCTTTTCATATTTAAATTCACTGCTGGTTTAGTAATCTGTATTCATAACGATTTTCTGCTGTTTTTGCAAATTTGTTTCATTTGTCCATACATTTGTTTTATTTCATTACTGTTTATAATCATATTGTTTATCCTTATATTCCTTTATTAAACATTGAACCAATAGTTTAATCGTAGATTAACATTTCCTTTTTTATAAAGAGACACATTGTATCTTTTGACTCCATTAAATATAGGCACTGGTGTTATAATTTTGTAATCTTAATAAAAAGATCCCTTTAATTAATCTTCAATTAATTAATAAACCTGGAACATAGTCTTTCCATAGGGACTACCCCCCTTGGCTCTGTTGGGATCTTGCCTAAACGGAGGAGCTGTAGACTGTGGTGACAGTGGTCCCCAGCTCTCGCTTGCCCCCAAGGACACACATAGCAGGTTGTGACTTTCCTGCGTCTTAAAGTGTGAATTAGGCGGCAACACTATGCACCCTTGCGGTTGAACTGATCAGTTGGTTGCACCAAAAGCAATGTGGCTGACTAGTTTAATTAGTCTCACATTTGAATTAACCTCCCAAGGCAAAAATCCAACGCCTAGAATTAATCCGTTGTGATGGCAAAATCCACAAAGGAAGCGAGAACAACTAGGTAGCGACCTCAAGACAACATTAGGCTACACCCTTGTTGGTGTAGTGTTGAACACGTCTCAGAGACTCCAACAAGCCCACATATTCCTTGCGGGGAGCCGCATCGGATAATGATTTTGGACATACTCCTCGTACCTTCAGGTATATTTGGAGTTCCCTTTTCCCTTAAGTTAATCAACTCATCCCCACATTAATCTAAAATATGACCAAAGAGCACTTGCAACATTTTTCTTTCAGCAATACAACATCACTTTATCTTTGGACTTGATTTTGGCACTGGTTTTACATTTTATAATCATCTGCTTCCACATGCTTTATATATCATATATTGATCCTTATGCTGTTGTGTTTTAATTTCGTTGCAATATCTTGTGTTAGTTTTGTTTATCAAACTCCTAAATAACTCATTCATCACCATCGCACTAAGCCTTAACAGCCTTAGCAATTTAATAGAGTTTACCCCCCTTGGTTTCGTTAGGAGTTGGCCTACACGGAGGAGTCAAGAACAAGGTGACAACCTTCACTCGAGACTTGCCCCCAAGGACACACCGAGTGGCTTGAAGATTTCTGCCACGTTCTCCCTAAGGTGTGTGAAAGGCACAACAAGGAGCTGATGGAAATTTCACAACCTACACTTACTTGTGTCTCCAGTTCAATAGTCTTAGTCTAAACATGAAGTTGGCTTCACAATTTGGACTTTCTAAGTGGTATGCCTTTGTTTCTGCACTTGAGAGGTAATGCTTCGAAATATATTTTTGGAAAATTCCATTGAAGATGCATCATTTTGTTGTGATAGTAAAACGTACCATATTATATATCTAGTAGATTTTGGGCTTGTTAACTCCCAAAGGTGCTTGCATGACTGGAGGATTAAGATCCAATGAGATTTCATTAGGCTGGTTCCATTGCAGACGTATCCAGACATGCACACTCATCTGAGCTACTTCCATAGTCAATAGAGCCTGAGATAATTGCTATTTTAAGCAGTTTACCTCTTGCCAGGAGCCCATGATTTGAGGGCCCGCATGACATATTTTCATACCTTGATGCTCGTATGAAAAGCAAGTCCAACGAGACTGCTTTTTTCTTTTTATAGAGAGATAGATAGAGTCATAGACTGATGTTGCTTCCTTCATGATCAGTTTTTCTTGCTTTTTGCTTTTTGCTTTTCTAGGGAAGATTGCTTGTTATGCATGTCTACAATAAGCAGTTTCTATTTATGGAAGGTATAAGATAGATGGCATGGTTCCTAAGCATGTTTTGGTGGGGTGGTCCCAAGGTTTTAGTGGGTGAAAGAGTCAGGAGTTAAGATCAGTGTTTGAGCAGGTGGATAATCTTCTAGAGTGACAAGTTCCACTTGGTTAAAGTTTTCCATTAATATGAAGTTTCGAAATGGTCTCTCTAGCAAATCCCTAAGTTGCCTTGATAAAGTGAAGTTGCCTTGATAAAGTGACTTGTCTACCTAAATAGTTTGATTTTTCAAGGACCCTAATCCTAACCATTTTGCAATTCAAAACCCTAATTCCAATTGGTATCTTTAATGCTTATTTTTACCAAGCTTGACTTTCCAAACCTTGATCCGATATGCTAAATTTGACCACTCCAAAACATAGTTTGACCTTGTGGATGTATTTGTCATTCTTCATGGTTTGTTAAAACTTAAAATCTTGAAATTTTGATTTTGACTTTGGAATATATGCATGAGAAGGAGCCTACTAGGGTGTGTAGTGGGTAAGCAAGTTACAAGGCTTTGACTTTGAAAATGAAAGGGGTGAAGGAATAATGTTGATGTTGTTAAAAGGAAAGCATGAAAGCCGTTTAGAACAACAGAAAAGTAGAAAAACAAGATAAAATATATTCCAAAAACAAAAATGGAGATCATGCCTAGTTTGTATGCTAAGCCTTTGCCTCAATGAGCTTTGTTTCCTCTTTCTCAACCAACTAGGGTGAATTGTTCCTTCTTCGTTGGGATTCTATATAAGCAGAGTGTTACCAACTATTTTGTACAATAGTTGAACTTCCTATTGAGCCGCCAGTTATCGAGCAATATGAATGTTCATCTCTAGAGTTCAGAAGTTCAGTGTGCTCCAGAGTTAGCCAATTTTGGGCTAAATTTTTTATTTTTTGTAAATACATGTTCATACCTTCTTGGGGAAACTGTAAAAAATGTACTAACATTTAATTTTTTATAAAAGGCTTGGCTTCCCGGACTCGAGCATCAAGCCGACTAGCCCAAAGTGTTTTTTCCCTTGGTTATTATTGGTTGTTGAACAAACGACTAATAATTTTCGAGTTTTTCACTCACACCTCCAAAGCAGGGGTAGTTGTCTTGGTGTTTCGTCCTTGGGAGGTTATTAGAGCCTTTGTGTCAATGTTTTTCAACATGTCAGGCATTTCGATTGAGTTGTATGAACATGTACTAGGTCCCCCCTAGAGTTTTGTTTGATTCCGAGAAAAAATATTTTTTTTCCGTTTTTTTAACCAATTTTTAATGGTTTAATTGGAAAAATTCAAAATGTAAAAAAGTATGATCTGGAGTTAATTTTTGGCGTGGTTGGGCTCATTTTCAAGCTCGAAGCAGCATCTTTACTCCAGGGGCCACTTTGACTATGTTTCGACCAGCTAAAGCATCCCGAAAGTCATCATTTGGCTAAAAATGCATCAAGATGGCATTTTAATGCTAAAATTGGACATTTTGGCACTTGGTCCAAATATTTTAAAAAGTCAAATAAATGATTTTTATTGGTAAGTTATGGTGGGGCACAGTGGTCCCCTTGTGAGCGATTTCTTCTTAGGAGGAAGGCATCATAAAAAACATGTTTCATGACTTTGTCCTTATCCTAAGTTTCAAGCTCACGCTTTGGCATTTGCGAGTATGGCATGGAGGGGTGTGTGACCCATGTTTTAAAATCTAACGAATGGGTGGTGAAAGCATGACTAGTCTTTGAAGAAGCATGTATTATATCGTAACTCCAATCTCACATCGCATTACCATTTGATCGTGAGGATTAAGGTGAGCCGGCAGTTGACGTGGGAGTATGGCGCTGACTCATTGTGGAGGGGCTCATGCCTAAGTATTGGTTAAGGGAGTGGACCCCTCTTAGTATCCACATCATCTGATCTTGATACGATACATCAAATCTAATACAAAGCGAGTATTCCATTGTGGCTGGTAGAGATCACGTAGTCGTACACTCGCGAAGGGAGGCGATGGACGCCGAATGGCTTGTTTGGTGGGCGCCTTGTTTTATGGCCACCACATGGCTCGGCTTCTTTCAATCGCTAGTTAGCTTTCACTTCAACTAAGACTCGCATATCTCAAAGGACTCACGTGTATACACTTGGCAGCTTCGTACTTGATAGGTGATGCTTCCAAAGAAGGGATGGGGGCCGCCTTGCCAAGGTGGAGGCCACCTCCCCATCCATTTTAATGCAAGCTCGAGTCTATTGAAGCAATGTGCACTCTAAGCTGGTTGTAACATGGTTTTGATTGGGAGTTCGAATTTGTCTATTGTGGCATTGGATCTGTTCAAAGCCAATTCGAATTAGGGGTTTGGCTCTCAGAATTTTGTATAAAGAGAGGCTCTTAGAGCTCTCTTGGGATGGATCCTTTGTTGTAAGCTTACTCTGTAGAATTTTGTAATTGCTTTATGCTCATTATTTGGAATAAGATCAAGACTTTGGAGGTCCATGCGACTTGGTGCTAGTGGTGAATGAACTTTGTGAGGTGAATGCTTTCCATATTTTTTCAATTCAAATGCTTATGTGTGATCAAATCAATTGGTTTTAGAAGTCTATTATATAGAACATAAAATCTCCCATTTACAGTTGATAATTTGGTTGATTATGCTATTGTATCAAGATTTCATGAACAAGAAATCTTTAGTTGTATTAGTGTTGATGAATCTTTATATGCTTAGCATGCTAGTTGATTGATCTCACTGGGTTGTTTTGAGTGGTTTGATTTTGGACAGAATTTGCCATCTTGGAGAAGGGTGTGAGCTCGGTTGCATCTAGCTCATCTTCAGGATCACAAGCTTTTTTTTTTAACATTGGTTTTCTTTTCAGGATCTACACAGCTTGGATTATTTCCTTCTTTATTCAAAACTTGCAAGAAAAGACTTTAATGGCTAGGTCTAATTAAAATATAGCTTTAAGAAAGGCTTAGATCTAGATTAGAACTCAGATCTATGTAAAATATTACTCTTGCAACTAGATATGAAGACAACGAATCAAGTAACTAGGTAAATATGAAGACAACGAATCAAGTAACCAGGTAAAATTTTAAATTTTGAGGGAGGAAGAGATATGGAGAGGAAAGGATTGTTGCCGCAAAGAGCTAGCGAAAAGGCTTCGTAGTGTGATGCCGAGGGACTATTTCGTTTAGAGATGTCGAGAGTAGTGCGGAGTCAAACTAGATCCACGATTGTTCCCAACCAAGCAACCTGTAAATCACTCAAAGACTTGCAAACCTGTGACATCTTGTGATTACACATAAATTGAGACTAAAACTACATGCATATAAACTTATAAACATGTCAGATCTAGATCTCTAAGTTCACGTATTCAAATTAGAGGAAACATGTAAACTTACTTATAGCCCTCTATTTCCAATGATTGGGAGCAATCTTTGTTCAGCCGGATTCATAATTCAAGATGCAAAAATTTGAAACAACACATAGATTACCTCATGAAGATCAGACAATAATGGGCCACACACAATTGCACCACACCATTAGCCTCCAAAGCTTTCTTTATTGCAGCAACATTACAAAATACTGTATCAATTACAACTAGCAAACCCCTTCATCCAACTCTAACTAGCTTGGAAGAGAGAAAGGTTGCTTTATTTATAGCCAGAGCCAAGCCCCTGGGGGGCTACCAACATTGAAGATAAACCCGAAGTTATCTGACTTTGAACTGAAGAGGAACTGAGTTGAAGTAAACATGAACTGAAGAGGTGAATGACACCTCTCACACTTAACTCCCAATCAGCTGCCAACCAACTCCATCTAATGCCAAATCACTAAATCGGATTCTCACCAAGATCAAATCGGCGTCAATTTCCTCACGCGTGAGCTCATGAGGTTGGTGAAGAGGTGGGTGATGTCACCACAATGCATGATTCTCAAAAGAATAAACCAATGTTTTAAATAATGTGAACCAAAACCAAGTGGGAGGGGTCCACCCCTATTCCCCACTCGCTAGCATCCACCACTCGCGTGAATGCTCATGCCAAACTCTCCTCACGCTAGCCATTAAGTAACCAATGTTTGAAAGCACCAAAGTTTTAATGTTCAAACCTTTAATTTAAAAGGGGTTCACACATGCTCCAAACTCTAGGCCTCACACATGCTAGCGTGAGCCTCCATGATGTCACCCATCCCATGTCACGTGAACTCCACTCTCCCCATGCAAACTATGTTTTAACATAAACTTAAGTTGAGAGGGAACGTGAGGCTTAGGGAGACCCATGCCATGTCACCCCACACAAATATTTTTTAATTTGAGTTTGATTTTTTCACTTTCCAAAGTTTGACCATGTCGCCAAAATGGTGTAATTTAGCATTAAAATGCCCTTCTGATGCATCTTTAGCTGAATAATGCTCCACGAGATGACTGCCCTACTAATGTGGAAAGTGGTCACGAGGGTAAAGTGGACACTCCGGGTCTGAAAACGAGTGTCCCCACATCAGAAACAGACTTCGTATCTGACTTTCATTACATTTTGAAAATTTCTAATTAAACCATTAAAAATGGCCTAATTTTGCATGAAAATTTTTATTTTCTTGAAAACTAACGAAACTCTAGGGGGACCTAACACATGTCCATACGACTCAAAATCAATGCCTAGCATGTTGAAAAACACTAACACAAAGGCTCTAATAACCTCCTAAGGCTGGAACACCAAGACGACTACCCCAACTTTGGAGGTGTGAGTGAAAAGCTTAGAAATTATTAGTTGTTTGTTCAACAAACAATAATAACCGAGGGAAAAAATACTCTGGGCTATTTGGCTTGATGCTCAAGTCTGGGAAGCCGAGCCTTTTATAAAAAATTAAATGCTAGGACATTTTTTACAATTTCTCCAAGGGTGTATGAACATGTGTTTACAAAAAAATAACAAAAAGTTCCCAGAAGAAGCCTGAATGACTTCTGAACTTTGAACAATGAACAAGTGTTTGTTCTCATCACTCAGCTCATTTGATAATACCGGCTAAGTATGACTTAGTAGGTAACCAGATCAATGCCTAATTGAGGGGCAATATGGAGTCTACAAATAAACAAAACAATCACCGAAAGTAACACCCCAAAAGACATGCAAATTACAGCCATATAAAAAAAGTAAAGAAAGTTGCAAATGTTGTGACAAATGGTATTCAAAGTTATTCTACCACACACTCAGGGTATTTATCTTTTTCGGATGTTTGATGGAGTTCCTTCTCCTTAGTCAACAACTACTGAATAGATCTTAGCTCAGAAAACTCCCATTCCTAGCTTGGGCGCACTTGTTTCTCTAGTGACTTTTAACTTGCAAATACACAAGAAATAATTAGAAAGTGAACCACAATAACTAACAAAAAAATCAACGCTTGCAATTTGAAATGGCAAGCAAGAGGCAAGACGAAATAACAAGAAATGTAAAAGCATTTCAGCAAATCGATTTCATCCACAAAGATACCCTTTGCCAAAAAAACCAAGTCGCTGTGGGAAAAATCGTCCTTCAATCCTGCATGCAAACACAATAAAATATCCCATGACAAGCAATGACTAAGATCTAGCAATAGTAGAAGCAAGGCAAAAAGGAAAAGCTATCAACATTCATTGAAGAGAAAAGCATCGTACAACATGAGCTCTGTTTTTTATTAATTGGTGAAATGGGCCAAAAGTCACTACAATAGAGAGCTCACTCTCTTTTATAGATTGAGAGTGCGCTAAATCTCTAATCTAAAATGATAGATGACTAAGATTAAGAGATGAGAGGAAAAGATCAATGCCTGGGATCTTTTCTCTCTCTTAAAATTTTTAAAATAGCTAAAAATGACATTTTTGTGGAGGGGGGTGAATTACCTCCTTGGGCTCAAGTACAACGAAATAAATCTCAAGTGTAAGTGTTATTCATGACTATGGGCTGCTAGGGGGTCCTCTTAGTGATATATTCCACTTTTTACCTCATGAAAAATACCAATGTACAACTCAATTTTTGCTAAGTGCACCCCTTGGAGGTGCACCCCACTGTGAAGTGCCATGCGCCATATGTGGATTGGGTGATGCCAAAATGATGATATGATGATCACAATGTGTGTAGGACCTCAAAATAAGGCAACACGACTCATTACTTCCCTTTTCCAGAATCCCATTGCCATACATTCCAAACCTTAGGAATTTTTTAAATTGGACCTTGGGATTAAAAATGATTAAAGTGCTTGTTATCACAGTTCTTGTAGCTGGCCTTTAGAAGATCCTATCCAAGAAGACAAAGGGCGATGGTAGCCAAAGCTGTGACCTGAGAGGGTCTTGGTCTCCAGATGAAGACTGAAAGTCACGCAAACCAAGACTCTCTTCACTTTATGCCAACCGATGGGTATGGAAAAGGGAGAGACCCTGACCTAACATTGCGGAAAGACCAAGGACATAGGATATCTAAGGAAATTAAACCAAAGACACATAAGAGATACCCTGCGGGAGAAAACCCAGGTCATAAAAAGATACTATTGAGGAAGGATTAGATGTCAATAACAGATGTAGCAATATAAATGTAAATGATTGTTCCTCAACAATTGTTAAATCAATAAAAGACCTACAGTTATTGAGCGTCAGGAATTAATGATTAAAATGCCACCCTAGGGGGATTTGACTAATCCTATTTGAAATGCCTAAGGTAGAAATGAATATGGCAATTAGTGGTTGTCCTAACACTTGGAACTGATGCTTAGGTGAAAGATAAACACAATAACAAGAGGCCACAATCAAATTGAAGTCACAAACTAAAACCGCAATCACCAAGGAAAGGGGGGGCACATTCACAAAAGACTAGTGCCTAGTCTAACAGGGAAAATGGAGTCAAATTGCTATATCTTTCAGGTTCTACGAGTTCTAGACTATGGCTGAAAATACCCACGTGCCAGATACTTGAGTATTTAAGTAATTAACTTGCCTAATTTTTAAAGGGTTTTAAATTAGTTAAGAAAATTGTGGTGACCAGTGGAATGAAAATGAAAATGGGAGACATGATGGGGATACTTGGTTTTTGTATAGATCTCGGAATAATGACTATTGTTCCTGCAGAGATCAATTGAGAAGAAGTTGGTGAAGCTCCCACTTTGAACCCAACATGTCTGTTGATGCCTGGAAAATCGCAGGTAACAACAGTTAGGGATTCTCCCCAGTAAATGTTCCCAACTAGCCCGTTACTGTTTGGTATGGGGAATCCGTCCGGTTTGCGGTCCGGCTATCGTAGGTCAAGTAACAAAAATAAAAGGTTTTACCGGTTACGGCCCGGTCCACTGTGTGTATTTTTAGTTTTTTAAATTAAGTATGATATGCAAGTGCCTATCTAAGAATGCAGATTGACAGAGAATATGAGGAGCGGTCATAATGTGATGCGCAGGTTCTTACCTCTCATCTTAACTCTCTCGCATATAAATCACACACAGCAAGAAATTAAAACTAACTACCTAACCTATCCCTAGGGAACAAGATTATCATTCATCAATGAGTGATGTATTTTGCGTATGCATTAAGAAAAATCACAGATAGCTGTTACTTATTTCAAAATACATGAATATTTAAAGATATATGAACAACCAGATAGCTAATTGTTTATGAACAACATTCATTACTCATAGTGGAAATTTCATAGAATAAACTAGAGAGCATTCATACAAGAACATAGGTTCAAAGAGTTAGAACGATCTCACAGTTAATGGACACAAAGCTGAAAACGAAATAGTTCACATTCAACACATCCATGGCATAGCATTTGAAAAGTTCCACCAAGCTTTCTCCAACAGGAAACTTGTAATTCTTATTGCAAAAGGAAATAGTTCTTCTTACAACATGTTCTCACAAATCTCAATGGGAAAAAGTCCCTCTTCTACAACTAACTCTCCTATACTT
This sequence comes from Pseudotsuga menziesii, assembly GCA_001517045.1. Classification (NCBI taxonomy): domain Eukaryota; kingdom Viridiplantae; phylum Streptophyta; class Pinopsida; order Pinales; family Pinaceae; genus Pseudotsuga; species Pseudotsuga menziesii. The sequence continues at coordinate 19,856 of LPNX010212835.1, forward strand.
ATACAAAAAGGCAAAACTTTTGGGTTGCCTCAAAGTGACTCTTGGGCTTCCCCAACGTTTCCATTCCCAAAATTTGTCCATTAGTGAGTGCTCATACATTATACGATACATTACATTCAAAACAAAATTTAATAAAGCATTTTCATGAAGAGGGCCTCGCTTGATCATTGATGAACTTCTTCCACGCTTGGGCCTCTGTTGCTATGCTTTCAAAATCTGAAGGTTCAAGAAAACGGATGTTGATCTCATATTTTGCAGCTTGATTTCTAACCACCTCTATTCTTGCTGGACTCAAACGTAGTTGATTTTCAAGTAAATGGATGCTGACTGCTGAATGAGCTACTGTGTTCTTCAGGATCTGCTCATCTAAATCTTTGACCTGTTGTATCTTTTGTTCATCCTCCTGGTACCTGCTCTGTATTAGTTCTGTGAACAACTCGTGCTCTGGTAATGCATCCAGTCTTTGTTCTGCAGCAACTTAGCATCTGTTGTAGGTGACCAGCACCCTTCTGCAATATTCAGTACAGGCTCCTCTCATTTTCTTCATAGTCTTCTTGAATTCCTCTGAAGTATTTATTGCAAATTCTAATAAGTCGTGGTCCTGCTTCAAACTATGTTGATCCTTAGCTGGTAAATCTGCAGGGATTTCTTCATTAGTTTCTATCCTTACTATCCTTCCAGTCAGGACTTCCAAAATATCCTGAGACCTATCTACAAAATATGAGGTAGTTTCCAAGATTTCCTCCAACCTGCTATCTATCTGTAAGATTTTACATCTTTCTTCTTCAATAGACACTTGCAGTTGGTGCATTCTTCTTCATTGGGCTAGGACATGCTCCTTTAGAGGCTGGATATCAGTTTGCTGTTCACTGACATCCTTCAGTGATGCTATTAATGAAGCAATCTGTCCTTCAAAACTTGCTACCTGCACTTGGTATTGTTTTTCCCTTACTTCTATGGTGGCCCTCTATGCCTCCAACTCAACAACCTTGCTCTGCAGCTGGTCCTTTTCTGCACTCAAAGTTTCATATGATACTTTGAGGTCATTGTTCTCTGTCTTCAACCCTTGATACTCTAGCTGTAACCTCTGTAGTTCTGCTAGACTATATTAAGCATTCCTTTCATTTTTCTCTAATGAGACTTCCAAGGCCATCTTGCTTTCCTGCAGAGTTTGGAATTCTATCTTCGAAGCCCTTACTTCATTATGCATATCTTCAAATTTTCTCTTTAACTTGTTACCTTCATCCCTCTCCTTTCTTAGAGTGTCCTTTAATTGTGCTGCATTTTTCCTTGATTGCTCAAGGTCTGTCATAAGTCTATCCACATTGTCTTCAATGGCCTGGGTTAATGCCACCCCAGCTCTAGCTGTCAGTCGTGGATCTGCATTTGTCCCATGCACCAAAGTTTTATCAGTAATCATCATACCTGATTGTCCTCCTGTTTCGACTTTTTTCTCAGTTCTTTTGACAATCCTCTTCTTCTCCTTATCATAGAAAATGGTGTTGAAATCAGGGACCTCTTCTCCTTCTTTCTGCATAAAAGGTATCAGATTTAATCCAGAAAACACAACCTGTTCTTGGGTGCTGCCAGAGGTTGCAGCAGGCTCCTGAAGATCAGGATTATCCTGATGCCCTTGATCCATGCGATCATGTGCCTCTTGTGCATCTGTCTGTTCAGTAGTTTGCTGGTCTTTCTTAGCTCCTGCTAACCTCAGACCTTCACTCTCTCCTTGTTTTTTCTTCATCTCTTCATCTTCCTTTTTCTTTCTTTCTTCTTCTTCATTCTTTTTCTTTTCTTCTTCTTCCTCCTTTGCTGCTTCTTCTGCAGCTTTCTTTCTTTCTTTTTCTTCATTCTTAAGCCAACTTTTTGCCTCCTGTGCTAGTCTCCTAGCATCCTCTTCTCTCTTTTTAGCTTCTTCTTCTTCAACTTTCTTCTGTGCGGTTTTGCCCTTACCACCCACACTGGTGATCTTCTGTTTAAATCTTCTCTTCAATGCAGTCATGTTCCTTGCATTCCTGAAGACTTCTTCATCCTTGCCCCAGAAATTTGCATATTCAAAATGAACATTTGCTTCTTTGCAATGCTCTGCAACCTTCTTTTGGGAGTCATTCCTGTGGAAGCTCATCTCCCCAAAATGAAACTTCTCCAATTCCTGTACAAATTCAGCAGCTCGTTTAATATTTGTAAACTTATAATTCCCTATCCAAAAATGGATAGCAGGGTAGGCTGCCTTCTTATGTTCAAACAAAAAGCTTCCGACACCATCAAGATACACTTGCCTAACTGCTTCTTTATGTACCACATAATCAGTGGCATACTGAGGTAGTAGAGAAGTTGCCCTAGAGCAATCATACATTCTAATGTACATCCCCTCTTCAGTCAAATAATAACTCCCATGTTCTTCAATGACTTTGAATGCCTCCTCGGACATACAGTTGCATTCTATCAGGAAGATTAAAGTGTACAAAGGCATAATGAAATGCTCACATATTTCTTGGTAGTGGCTGTAATATTTATGTGCCCAAAATAGTTTGTATGCAGTGTAGACAGGGGTTCTGTCCCTATCCCAATTGCACCTTAAGGCTAGAAATGGCTGCGTACATAATATACAGTCCACTAAGATGGAGCTCATATAGAACTCAAACTTCTTCTGGGACACCCCTCCCAAAGCTGAAGATATGCAGGCTGAGAGGCTGTTAGACACTATGTTTGCCCAATTGAATACGGTTCCCTGAGTGGCCACATATAAAATAATGGGTAGCCATCCCAACTTGAAACTTTTACCATGAGCTCTCCCAAACACTCTATTCAGCGCTAGTGCTATAAACCTGTAAGGAGTTTGGAGAGTGGCTGTATCATACTCTCCTGATGGCCTGGCTCGAAAATTCTTCCCAGGTATCATCATTCTCTTCATTGTTTGAACCAGGTCCAAATTTATCTCCTTTAGCCAGCTTTCAGTTAAGTATACTTGAGCAGGAGATAGGTGATATGCCAGTGAGTCATAACCAGGACTGTATGCAGCATAGCCCTGTTTGGCAGTATTTGTTAAGATCATCGTGGTCACATCTGCCCTAGGCAGGATCCAGCCAATTACCTCAGAGCATGGGAACAACTCAGGCCTAGTGGCTACCTTCATCAGAGCAGATTTCTCCACGTTGGCATATATGGTCAGTTCTTCGAATCTTGCGTCAGGCACATCCTGATTCGAAATCATCCGATATATCTCATCCCATTTGTAGTCTGGCTCTACCCTGGTGGTAGCTCTAGTGTCTTCATAGATATATTCCACCTTAGTAATGACTTCCACATTTGGTTCTCCCTTAGCAATAGGAGCCTTCTTCTTTTGTCTTCTAGACATATCTCCTTTGAAAGAGTTGCCCTGTCATAGACCAAACATGTTCTTAGGCTATTGGAGCTTATAGTCAGCGTTCTAGGAATGAAGAAAAACAGTATAAAAACATTTACTTCTTCCATATGCATTTTCAACAGATAAACTATCAGAGAATTAATGCATAATCGACAAGCAAAAAGAACTTCTGCAAACTAGGTCTGAAAATTTCTAAGTCTATCTACAGCTAATCCATAACCCAAATAGCACATACATTGTTTAAACCGAAATGCATTCTAACTCTTCACCAAAACAAAAAAACCCCTATCAGTGAGGCCAGTCTTCGAAAGTGAGACCCTATCCAGAACACGCGGGAATCCCAAATTGACTGAAGATCAAACCCTTCGACGTTCCAAACAAAACAGGGTAAATGCCTACGACAAAAAGAACTGAAACCTCCGTTCCCCGGACGACCATAGATAACCTCACAAAAACCGGTGCAGACAGCGTAACGCTTGTCTGCACCGGCTACCTAAACCTTTGGATCGGGATCGAGTTTTCATAACAGCTTGATAACAGGCTCAAGAGAACAAACCCCCCACTGTAAATGCTGTCAATCTGATCGATACCTCATGCCGTAAGGATAAACCATTCAATCTAGACATCTAACTACATCACGGCGGGAAAACCCAACTAGGGAAAGACCCTAGTTCCCAAAACGACTCATAAAATCAAGAGGAAGGGGAAACCATGGTTGGCCTACCTGGCAAACGAGTTGCAGTTGACGGGGCGGTCCGACACTTCCACGACAGCACTCCAAATGCAAGAAATCCCGACAACTAAGCATGGATGCACAGTTTGACTCGACAGGGACAACAAGCACGAGTTCACAAGGGTAAACAATAAAATAATACCTCATCCCAATATACAGAGTTCGGTGAAAAAATGTTGGCGGGAAAAACTTCATCGGTAAGTGGACTAACTAGGGATCGGGCGATTAGTTCATCAAGGAGCCGCAACGGCAGGAGCCATACAGCCTAAGGGTTCTGCGGCAAAATAAAACGCCGGCGAAATAAAACACTAAAACTGCAGCATCGGATATCGGAACAACTACAGCATCGGACGATTAGTTCATTAAAGAGCCGCAACGGCGTAAGTCACATGGACTAAGGGTCCCGCAGCAATCGAGAACATCGGCGAAGAAACAGAACAAACCATCGGCGAATGGAACAACTATATGTCGGATGGTTAGTTTGCTAAGGGGCCGCAACGGTGGAAAACAATCAAACTACGGGTTTCGATCGAAGTCATAAAACTTTCCGATAGCGAACATAAAACAAACAGTAATGAAAAAACAATAAAACACAGAATCGGCGAGGATAAGCACTAATCCGTCGGAACGTTCATTATTGATCCTTCGAAACGGCGCCTGCATAGATAACTATAGTTCCGAATCAAACTTCAACGGACTTTCGATAGTGTTAAACACAACATCACAAATTAAAAAGTTGATCAATAAAACCAAGGAATTGGCGAACATCAAAACTATCCATCGAGTCATTCATTGTTTAGCTTCCGCAACGGCGGTTGCGTAGAGAACTATGGCCGCGATTCACTGTTCAAATGACTTCTGACAGTGAAAAAGGAAATTATCGACAAACCGAAACTTCAAGTTCAAGTTAATCAAAAGATAGTCATTCACTTCCGAAAATGGTAAACAATTTATCTCAATTCAACCTCAAAAGATCCAAAATGTAGCAAAGAAACAACAGAGTTCAACAATCCAAAACAAATCTAGGCAAGATAAAATTAAAAGGAGGGTCCAAAGTTTTTTAGAAAATTTGGGAAATAGTTGCAGCTGCAACAATGTCCAAGTGAAAATGATTGATGCAAGACACAATAAAGACTCCCTGTAGTTCAACGAGTTTAGAGAGGGAGAGAAGGGGTTTCCCTACAAGTGCGTCGTCTTGCAAATCGCTGCCCCTTCTCCACAAATCAATTTCACTATAAAAATGCTAAGAGCTGCCACAAAAATCCTCTAATGCAAAGGAAAATCAATATGCAATCACTCTTCCAAACATTCAACACAAGAGACACAAGTTTGCTTGGTGAAATTTCTCTCTATTCTTTCATTCATTAGCCAAAAGTCCCTATACAATGGAGGCTCTCTCCTTTATATAGAAAATAAGAGAAGCAAAATCCCTAACCAACATAACCAACGACTGAGATTAAGAGTTCACAAGTGATAATCAAAGGCTAAGATTAAATCTCAAGTACATAACATAACAACTCAAAGAGAGGGGCGATTTTCCCCTAGTGCGCCCAAGTACAACATGGTGAAGTGATATAACAATAGGGCACAACAAATGTGTCACCCAAGGGCTATATTATCCCCCTAGGGACAACACATAATCCTCACAATAAAATATGAATGTGTCCAAGTGATAATGCTGCCCACAAGTGTGCCCCCACTAGGAAGTGCAACTTTGCTAGGAGGCCAAGTGTAGATGTGGGGCCCAATATGATGGTGGTAACATGTTGTATAGTGCCCAAAGTGCCTCCAAGATATAATATAATTATCCTTGCTGCCATATTGCCATTCATTTTTCCCTATGGTAAACTTTGCTAAGTCGTGATTTTTTTTAATTTTATCAATTAATTGTTGATAATTTATGTAAGTGACCAAATACTCCCAAAATGATGTTTTCCTTTGCTTGAATCATTGAAACAAGTGTATGGATGAAATCAGAGGCCTCAAATCAACAAGAAGTGACTACTCATACACCCTAGACCCACCTGTGATGTCAATTGGTAGCAAAAAACCATCTCCAATAATAAAAATAATAATAAGCTTTTAAACAATAATAAATGTGAACTAAGGCCATAATCCACCAACTGAAGTATTGGATGGTATGGTAAACATCCATAGGCATCGAAATATATGAAATGATCAATTGTAGTCATATCTGCTACTGGGCCTTGCCCGTTAACCAAGCCAAACCTGGTCAAATTTGGTCAAACATGGCCAAATGATGTGAATGAGCCGAAATATAAGTGTCCCTTCCTGCATGGGGTCAAGTAATCATCTCTTGAATATATTAGTAGCATACTTAAACATTAGCAATTATAAACAATAGCGATTAGAAATGCAAATGAGCATAAAAAACATGTCAAAATTGGAAAAGTAGCATAGTGTTAGTGAAGTCCTGGCCATATACTTGCTTTCACATTTCACCCCTTTGTACACTTGAGACTGCCTGTCATCACCCTTGGGTGAGGTGGGAACAATAAAGACTTAGTAGAAGGGGGTTTGACTTGTTGGACAAACTTAATAATCTCTTAGAGAGGGGAAGAGGGGAGGCACATTGACATGTGTAGGACGAGCAAACATTAGGGGAGGGAGGTGTCTTACACATGGATGAAGTGCTTAGAAGGTTTCTAGTAGACTCTAACAAGCATCCTGACATGCCTTTCATTGTGCTTTATATTTGATCATTTAGGCTTGGATCCTTTAGATATGGTGTTTATGCGCTTCGATGCATTTATTACAGCCTTTTTGTTTCATTTCATGACCCTCTTACGATTTTACATGTGGTAAAAAGCACAACCATTTGTGCCTATCATCAGGGGTTGCATTTCATTTCATTTCTTGGCCCTGTTACGGTTTTACATGTGTTAAAAAGGACAACCGTTCACAACTTTCACTAGGGGCTTGCATTTCATTTCGAAAGAGGATTACTTGCTTTGAGGACCAATGGAAAACAATTTGGGTGACATATGAAATGCTATACTGCAGTCAGACATCTAGGGAAACTGACCAAAAAGAGATACCAGGTCTGAGGGCACAACCACACACTTCAGAGCCAAGACATAGATAACATGGGGACCTATCTCAACATAGAGACCACAGTAGGGGAAAAGATCTCTGATATCACAAGTCATGTCCAGAGTCAACATGGTAATCTAGTTTAAATACAAAAGATATGGATGGATGGAAAGAGAAGAGAAAAGGCAATGTCGAAACGTAGGGGAGGTGGTCTCAACTGTACGAAGGATAACCCTACCAGTGAACATACAACCAGGACTTAACACCCACACTATTCCACTGTTCACAGCTAACAATCAAGAAGATACCGATCACTACTGAAATAACTAGATAAGCTAAGTCACATCTACTAAGATAAACAAGAGAAGCTATGATAGTAAACCCACATGCCATATACCTGCTCAAGGATATACCTGAACCTGTACTTCCTTTGACATATTGGAAGGGAAAGGAAAACATATCACCTGGTTGCTTGGGTGCTTTGTTGAAATGAAACCATGACCTATCAAGTTGTTAGATTTTCATAAGATTATAGCAGTATATCTTGATTGCATTTATCAATAGGATAGCTAGAAGATAGACAAAGCATAGAACAATTTTATCTCGGGAAACCCAAATGGGAGAAAACCCATCAACCTTCGTCTAGAGATAATAATTCTAAGATCAGTGTACAATGAAGAAAGAGAAAAGATGGAAGTATCTTTCAGAGGTAGAAACCCCCAAAACAATATTCTCCTTCAGTAGGTGCGAACTTCTCTCTCCCAGAAAACTGCGAACTTCACTTGTGTAGCTGTATGTTCAAATGAGGAGGGGCACCTCTTATTTATATTGTTTTTGCACTAAGAAATTAACTGGGGCCGACTTCCCTTGGGGGAGCAATATAAATTTATATTTTATAATTTTATTTTCTTTCTTTTATTGCTGGCTTTTCACCCCAAGGTTTACATAGAATAGCCTTTGAAGTTGCACAAATTCCAACACTCCCTCTCAACAAGGAAGGTATTCTTCGGTCTTTATCAGCTTCATGATCATCTGCGTTTCATCTGTACATCTATACTGTCTCCATCATCTCTAAACATACTGAAGGTTGTCTTTATGAATTTGTTCTATCTGGATGTTTGAGAGAAAATATTTTGCTACGTGTCTGTCTCTACTGTCGATGGAATACTTCCATGTTTGGCTAGAGATCCTGGATGAGCATACGTGCACGACCATTTACTACCTGTTCGTCTCATCTGCCGATGGGGTACTCCCATACCTGGCTGAGAACCTGAATGAGTAGAGGTACCTGTGCAATCACACGACCATCTGCTACCTGCCCTACTCATATGCCGATGGAATTTCTCCCATACCTAGTTGAGCATCTGGATGAGTAGAGGTACCTGTGTGAACACGACCATCTATTACCTGTTCGTCTCATCTGCCGATGGGATTTCTCCCATACCTGGCTGAGAACCTGGACGAGCAGAGGTACCTAGGCAAAAGTATAGTAAATGTCTCTCAGTCATCTCTCCCTCTCAAGGGGGGATGTGTTCTTTGCTACTCCAAGTATTCCGCGAAAGTATTCAAACTTCACCCTGGGAAGAGGCTTGTTGAGAATATCTGTAGTCTGGTTATCTGTCGGAATATACTGTAGTTCGATTGCACCTTTCTGCACCATATCACGTATGAAGTGATACTGAATTTTTGTTTGCTTTGACTTGTTGTGAAAAAGTGGGTTCACTGACATCTGCACACAACTTTGGTTATCACAGTGAATCATAGTTGGCTCTAGAATCTGGCCAAACAATCCTGCAAGAAGTTTACGAAGCTAAATTGCTTCTCGGGCTGCTGAATTAGCAACCATATACTCGGCTCTTGCAGTACTGAGAGCTACTGAGTTTTGCTTCCTACTGTACCAGGAAATTACTGTAGAACCTAGTGTTGTCCGCCGATTGCACACCAGCAGTAGAAATCAATTGAAAGCTGTTTCCTCACTTGAGAAAGTGGGAGCGGTGTGACCTTGGGGGCAAGCACAGAGCTAGGTATTGTCACCTACTCCTAGCTCCTCTGTTTAGGCTAACTTCTAACGAAGCCAAGGGGGCTAGTCCCTAACAAAGAGTTTTCTATAGCTCAATGTTTAAGTTAAGTTTTGGATGTTTTGGATGCGGATGGGTGTTGTTTAGGAGTTATTGTGATTTAAAATGATTAATATTAAATGAATGATGATTAATCAAAGCAATCCACGTTGCTAACAAGAGATCACACAGATAAGCAAAGATTCCAGACTTATAACTTAAGCATTCAAATATAATCAATTGAAATGGACCATAGACAGTTGATCAAGATAGAAAATTAATCAAATATAACAAAGGACCGGTGCCTTATGGAGTCAAATAAATGCGTGAAATAAAATCTAGGAATTAAGCTAGTGAGTATTAGGTTTTGCAAGTGTTCTTGGTAGATTTTAAGAGTTTTTAATAGTGGTCTTGCTTATTGTAGCTGGATGTCCTAACCGGAAATACCCTCAGTGGCTCTGTTCGAAGACATGATGGACCTGTCTGGGATCACAGGTAAGTGTTCAATAACTTAACTACCTGTGCCCGGATTGGGTAGCCCGACGCCCACACTTGGAATTTGCCCACATGCCTCAGTATCTAAACGAAACAACGTCGGTGCGTTGGTTATGGGGGGAAAGTTTTAATTAAGTTACTCTTGTGGGGTTTAAAGATCCAGTGTCGTTTCTGGGTATTCCGATCAGAGATCGGTCAGAGCATACTCCGGCAAGGAGGGAAGAGAGTTAATTAATTAAAGGGGTGTGTGTGTTGAAGATTTTATTAAGTTAATTAATTAGACTCTCCGACAGAGAACGCTCTTGACCTTGTTTTATGACGAAAGTTCAAGAGTCTTATCTAATCTAGATGAGACTAATGCAAGGATGATGCAAATACTAAAATGCTCCCTGATAGAGAGTGCTCTTGAATTGTGTTTTTGCAAGTTCAAAAGTCTTACTTAAGAGTTAATTGATTAAAAAAATGTGAACAAGAAGCTAATATGAGTTATTAAACTCTCCGACAGAGAGTACTCTTGATCCACCTTATGGTGTGATTCAAGAGATTTAAGCAGTTGATTTACTTAGAAAGATAAACAATTTAAAATAGAATAATCAAGTTAATTAATGAATTAGATGTGATGGATTAACAATTATTTTAAGAATAAGATGCAAATAATGATGAAGATGAGCAAATCTAACCTAAGCACACACAAGTAAACACAACACAAGACTCCCCAAATGGGGGAGGATGAGAGCGGGGACTTAAAAACCCCACTCAAACTAAAGTACTGTATTGAAATTATTACAAATTGCCTTTAGGAATTTAATCCTTGAAATGGCTTTTCAAATAAAAGCATACAACTCTATTATCATTAAAATTTGCGTAAAAAAAGAGTGTGATTTACTTTTACTTGAAACTTTTCTCGAACTTTGCAAAAAGGGAAAATAAGAAGTTTGAATGAGAGCAAAAGAGTAAGGCAAAGAAGACTGAAAATAAAAGAAGATGAGGAAAAGAAGGCAAGAAAACAAAGAGAAGGTCAAAATCAAAGAAAGGGAGGGATAGGGCAGCCAACTATAAAGCTAAAGGAGGACAAAAATTAAGAAAACGGGGCAGCGAAAGAGAAAACAAATGGCTGTCATAAAAAATACAAAACAGGGAAGTGAACAAAAAGTGGAAGAAAAGGGCAATAACAAGGTTGAAGAAGACCCAAAAACTAGGGCAAAAAAGAGGCAAAAAGGAAGGAAAACTAGGGCACACTAGGGCTGTCCAAAATGGAGAAAATGGATGGTAAAAGAGAGAAAAAACGGGGCAGCGATGAAGAAAAAGTGAGAAAAGGCAAACAAGTCAAGGAGGAAAGGGGCTAGCAAGCAAGGAAACAAAAGAAGTCAAGGAGCAAAGGGAGACCTAGAGGAAAGAAGTTTGGTAACCAAGAAAGTATTTAAATTTATGGATGGAACCCAAGAGAGAGAGTTAGACTCCCAGGTTTCTTCTTGTATTTTGAAGAAGAAGATCTCTGTAGGTCCTGCAATGAAAGTGTTAGATAAAAAAAGGTTGCTTGAAGCCTGGGATAGAAGCAACTGAGCTCACACCCTTCTTCAACCTGTGAAGTTTGAAAACACACTACAACTTAAGACAAATCGTGAGATCAAAATATATGATAGTATGCTAAGAAAATTGAATTATGATCAACATTACGTATATACTGATTACTGATGTCCATCAAAATTACTAATTTACTTTGCATAAAGAATCAAGTTGAACTACAAATGATTGTTCTACTGTGCCAAAAATGGCCCTCCTGAGCTAACAAATAAACAATTTAATCTCACATAAGCATTAAGGAAATAGGGGTTAGAGACAATATCGCCTCAACCAATTGTAAAGAACTGCCACATCCAAGAGCTCATGGACCTTCAAAGTCTGATCTTTATTAACAAATTAAAACAAATGCTTGATACAATTTTCTCAGAGTAACTCTGCTACAAAAGTCCACCCAACTAGAGCTGAAGGAGCCTCTATTTATACAATGAGAGAGTGCTAAAACCCTAAGACCAAACCTCATAACCTAACCGGCCTGGCCACCAAACAGAGAAACCAAACCTAAGACGGAGAGGTGGGAGTGAGGGGAGGCCTCCACCTAGGCAAGGTGCCCCCACTCCAACCCTGAACAACCAAATCAAGCCATAAATGAACCCACACGTGTGGAAGGCGCCCTCAGGAGAGAGAGGGGCGTGAGCTGTGAAGGAGGCGTTTGGCGATGTAGGTAAACAACCTTTTAGGTTTGGCAGGAGCCTGTGCTAGGTTTGGGAAGCCCACTGATGGTGTAAGCCTCAGTCTTCACCTCGATCAAATCATCGGACCAATGAGTGCTCTCCATCTCATTCTTTAGCTAGAGATGAGAAAGCGGCTAACTGATAATAAATTAATTGCTCACTTAATGCTGACTGAAGCTGAGTTATGAAAACTCCAAACATCATAAGTGCTCGATGAGATGTCATTTAGCCTTTTATTTCGTTGAATTTGGATTAATTTGGAGAGTTTTAATTTTCTCCAAAATAATCATTTTTTAATAAAAATTCATTTTTTTCCTCAAAACTGACTTTTTTGAGAAAAAAGGTATTATGTGTCTGATTGATGATCTGAAAGTTGGTTTTGACTGGCTGGCCGATCAAGAATGATTTTTGGCTTAGGTTAGAGCCTTCAATCACTGAATTCGGGGTTCGGATGACCGACTTATTACAAACGAGATTTTTCCATTTAATTTATGGAAAAATTAATTAAAAAACTCAAGGAAAATTAAAAAATTAAAAAATTTAAAAAATAATTTTTTCCCCGTTCGAAAAAGATTTTTTCGAATTTTTTTTATATGTCCAGAGGACTTAGGACATGATCATGTTCTACCTAAATAATGCCTAGTAGGTTTATAACACTCAGTTGGGCTTTAATAACCCCCCAAGGCCCAGAATTCAACATTGGGCATTTCAGCTTTGGAGGAAGTGGGAGAAAACCTCGTCAATTATACTCGGCTGAAGGCAAAGCATAATTGTCAATGGCGAAAAACTCCCTGGAATACCTTAGTTGAGATTCTACGTCTCAGGAGACTGAACCACTCAAAAATACCCTACTAGCACATTTTATTACAAACCCCGCGGGGCCATGGTCAAAATTATTCAAATGAAAAACTGACTAGCCAATATTTGCTAGACATGAAGATGGATCAACTGATACACTGGGATCAAACATTGAACATGTTTGTCAACCGGCGGCTCCTCAGGTAACCCAACTAAGTGCAAAATTAGTGGATAACATCTGGCTCCAACTGTGGGACGTGTGCTCGATCTCGTTTCTTATGTAAGGAGAGCATACGAGAACACCGAAATCTTTGGTTTCCACATCCTGTAAAAACATCTCAACTTGATAAGAAAACCCTCAGTAGCACAAGTTTTATGAAAAAGAGCTAATGATCCAAAAGTTGCTTTATTAAAAAAAAACTTCACTAAAATATTTATTTATTTCTAAGTACATAAAGAAAATGTTAAAGTAAACACTCACTTTAAGGAGCTTATTTTCCTACTCTAAGCATGATACAAAAAAGGTTAGGTGTAATCATAAATCCAGTGTTGCCACCTAAGCATTTTATTAATATGAAAAGGTTTTGCCTTGTCTTTGGTTACCAGCCAAAGTAAGGACACAATTTCCAGAAAATGCAAACCTGCGTGATGATCCAGAAAGGGCGGGCTAGATGGGGAATCATAGGCATGAATAATGTCGTCAAACTTCTTCCCAAACTGGTAGATGCTCATGCAGGCTGCTTCTATCCATGACTGGATAGCGCTGATATACAAATCGGGATAATGCGGCAGGTCGACTACTCCATCATGCTGATCATCAAGGCTTATCAAATAATAACTCGTTGTATAAGCCCCAAGGTGCTCCAAAACATAAGGAACATCTATATGTGAAGACGATGGCTGAGAAAAAACTTCAACTAGTTGTATCCCATCTGATTCCTCACCGCACTGCTTTTTCAAATCCTTCTTACCGATTCTTAGATACAATTCTGACTGATCATATGAAAACTCTGACTGCTCTTCCTTATAACTTTCATAAGTCTCAGAATAACAACTCCCCTTGCTGGACATATCATAGATGTGATTCTCAAAAATATTCTCGAAGGTATCATAGATTGGATTTTCAATAAAGGTCCAATAGTCATCATCACCATCTATGTCGGATATGAGAGATGCCTCATCTTAGATACAATTCTGACTGATCATATGAAAACTCTGACTGCTCTTCCTTATAACTTTCATAAGTCTCAGAATAACAACTCCCCTTGCTGGACATATCATAGATGAGATTCTCAAAAATATTCTTGAAGGTATCATAGATTGGATTTTCAATAAAGGTCCAATAGTCATCATCACCATCTATGTCGGATATGAGAGATGCCTCATCACTGGTATCAAGTCCTTGTCTACACTTCTCATTTTGCTCAAAACAATATTCTTCAAAAAACTGGGTTTCAAAGATATCACAGGGGACCCAACTTTCCAAATATTTGTCATCCGGTGGAGTGCATGGAGGAACCTCATCACATGAAACTTCTAAGATTGGATTTTTAATTAAAGTCTCAAAGTTATCATCCATCTCAGATGTAAGGGATTCTTCCTCACTTGTATCACATCCCTGGCTATATCCCTCCTCATGATCATAGTCATCTTCTTCAGAAAAAAGGTCACAAGGTAGTAAACCTTCCAAACTATCATCATTATGCTCATTAGTAGGGTTAGTGCTAAAGTTTTTAGTGAGATCATCCAATTGCTGACTATAATCTTCGACTTGACCCCGAGTTTCTGTGGTGACAGGATGGAGCTGTCCAATTGTGTTAATGTATTCAGGCTCTCTTGAATATTGTTTTGTCTCTCTCCAACTTTCTCTGGAAATATCATGCATGTTATCTACACAGTTTATGTACTCAGACTCGCTTGATGATGCTTTAGGACCAGAACCCTCTGGAAAACCATGCTCCTGAACATAGCATGCATAATAACAAGAAGATTCTTCATGAAGGTCTTCACATGCCCTGCAAAATGACTTACACTGCTCAACCATGTTAGCAGCCTCTGCTCATGGTTGGGAGGCTTTCTTTGCCAAGTTGGCTTGGCAAGAAAGGTTCTAGGAGCGGACTGAGTTTGAGTTCTTTCCATCGTGATCACCCTATTTTGAATCTCCTTCAACTGTGCTAAGTGTTTCCGTTCTGCCTCCTCCATATTTTTCTTCATCTCCATCATTTGTTTTTCATAGGCATCCTTCATAGCTGATAAAGGATCCTTGTCTTTTGGTTCATTAATTTTCAATGGAGTTGAAGACCTTGAATAACCGTGGAGGTTAGATTCACCAGATGACTGCATGTTCAGATCAATTTTGATTGCCATCTCCTGAGCCTGGAGCAAGTTAGCAGGCTCCTTGTCTCTGATTTGGTATTGCATTTTGCCACTAAGTGCCTCAATGTAATAGACCAGAATGGTTGGTGCAGTTGGGGCATAATCAGTAGGGATGGCTTTTGATAATTCTGTGAACCTAGTATTGAACTCGTCCATTGTTTCTGTATCCTTCTTTTTTATGTTGGTCAAGGACGCAAGTTGATGTCGAGGTTCTTTCTTTTCACCAAACTTGTTGGTGAAAGAGGTCTTGAAAGCAGCTAGAGTGTTGAAAGCATTATTTGGTAAATTGTTATACCAGTCGCCGGCGTTTCCATCCAAAGACAGAGCAAATAACTTCGTATAAACGTCATCATGTTGGCTAACCGGATCACTGACATAAGCATTGATACACCTAGAAAAATTCTTGAGGTGCATGGCGGAGGTAGTGGCATTAGTGCCTGTATACATCGAGAGCTTCTCGATAGCTTTGTCTGGAAGACGGTGGGGTTGACCTGCTATTTGAGAAAAATCAAGCTGAGTAAAATACTCGCCCATTATGTTGGAAACAGAGGTATTAGTGTTTTCAGGAAATAAAAGGTGGATGTCTGAAACAGACTCAGATCCAAGTTCTGCAAGGATCCTACGAGAAGCTAGTTTGTTCAACCTCCTCCTATAGACTTTTTCAGTGTCCGGGATGAAATCGAACAAACCTTCAGAGTTCCTTCTAGTAGAATACCTTGAGGTGTTAACTGATAGTGGAGTCGCCAGGTGGACTTAAGTCTAATTTCGGAGAGTGATTGGACTAAAAATCTACCAAAAAGGGGAAAAAGGTAAAAACTAAAAGAAGCAAAGGTCGTCCAGGAACAAAAAGATTTGTCCTCAGCAGCAGTGCCAAAAGATGTTGTCCGCCAATTACACACCAGCAACAGAAATCAATTGAAAGCTGTCTCCTCACTTGAGAAAGTGGGAGAGGTGTGACCTTGGGGGCAAGCACAGAGCTAGGTACTGTCACCTACTCCTAGCTCCTCTGTTTAGGCTAACTCCTAACGAAGCCAAGGGGGGTAGTCCCTAACAAAGAGTTTTCTATGGCTCAATGTTTAAGTTAAGTTTTGGATGTTTTGGATGCGGATGGGTGTTGTTTAGGAGTTATTGTGATTTAAAATGATTAATATTAAGGGGATGATGATTAATCAAAGCAATCCACGTTGCTAACAAGAGATCACACAGATAAGCAAAGATTCCAGACTTATAACTTAAGCATTCAAATATAATCAATTGAAATGGACCATAGACAGTTGATCAAGATAGAAAATTAATCAAATATAACAAAGGACCAGTGCCTTATGGAGTCAAATAAATGCGTGAAATAAAATCTAGGAATTAAGCTAGTGAGTATTAGGTTTTGCAAGTGCTCTTTGTAGATTTTAAGAGTTTTTAATAGTGGTCTTGCTTACGGTAGCTGGATATCCTAACCGGAAATACCTTCAGTGGCTCCGTTCGAAGACATGACGGACTTGTCTGGGATCACAGGTAAGTGTTCAATAACTTAATTACTTGTGCCCAGATTGGGTAGCCCGACGCCCACACTTGGAATTTGCCCACATGCCTCGGTATTTAAACAAAACAACGCCGGTGCGTTGGTTATGGGGGAAAAGTTTTAATTAAGTTACTCTTGTGGTGTTTAAAGATCCAGTGCCGTTTCTGGGTATTCCGATCAGAGATCGGTCAGAGCATACTCCGGCAAGGAGGGAAGGGAGTTAATTAATTAAAGGGGTGTGTGTGTTGAAGATTTTATTAAGTTGATTAATTAGATTCTCTGATAGAGAGCGCTCTTGACTTTGTCTTATGACGAAGGTTCAAGAGTCTTATCTAATCTAGATGAGACTAATGCAAGGATGATGCAAATACTAAGATGTTCTCCGATAGAGAGTGCTCTTGACTTGTGTTTCTGCAAGTTCAAGAGTCTTACTTAAGAGTTAATTGATTAAACAAATGTGAACAAGAAGCTAAGATGAGTTATTAAACTCTCCGACAGAGAGTACTCTTGATCCACCTTATGGTGTGATTCAAGAAATTTAAGCAGTTGATTTACTTAGAAAGATAAACAATTTAAAATAGAATAATCCACTTAATTAATGAATTAGATGTGATTGATTAACAATTATTCTAAGAATAAGATGCAAATAATGATGAAGACGAGCAAATCTAACCTAAGCATACACAAGTAAACACAACACAAGACTCCCCAAATGGGGGAGGATGAGAGTGAGGACTTAAAAACCCCACTCAAACAAAAGTACTTTATTGAAATTATTACAAATTGCATTTAGGAATTTAATCCTTGAAAGGGCTTTTCAAATAAAAGCATACAACTCTATTATCATTAAAATTTGCGTAAAAAAGGAGAGTGATTTACTTTTACTTGAAAATTTTCTCGAACTTTGCAAAAAGGGAAAAGAAGAAGTTTGAATGAGAGCAAAAGAGTAAGGCAAAGAAGGCTGAAAATAAAAGAAGATGAGGAAAAGAAGGCAAGAAAACAAAGAGAAGGTCAAAATCAAAGAAAGGGAGAGATAGGGCAGCCACTTATGAAGCTAAAGGAGGACAAAAATTGAAGAAAACGGGGCAGCGAAAGAGAAAACAAATGGCTGTCATAAAAAATACAAAACAGGGCAGCAAACAAAAAGTGGAAGAAAAGGCCAATAACAAGGTTGAAGAAGGCCCAAAAACTAGGGCAAAAAAGAGGCAAAAAGGAAGGAAAACCAGGGCACACTGGGGCTGTCCAAAATGGAGAAAAGGGATGGTAAAAGAGAGAAAAAACGGGGCAGCGATGAAGAAAAAGTAAGAAAAGACAAACAAGTCAAGGAGGAAAGGGGCTAGCAAGCAAAGAAACAAAAGAAGTCAAGAAGCAAAGGGAGAACTAGAGGAAGGAAGTTCGGTAACCAAGAAAGTATTTAAATTTATGGATGGAACCCAAGAGAGAGAGTTAGACTCCCAGCTTTCTTTTTTTATTTTGAAGAAGAAGATCTCTTTAGGTTCTGCAATGAAAGTGTTAGATAAAAAAAGGTTGCTTGAAGCCTGGGATAGAAGCAGCTGAGCTCACACCCTTCTTCAACCTGTGAGGTCTGAAAACACACTACAACTTAACACAAAACGTGAGATCAAAATATATGCTAGTATGTTAAGAAAATTGAATTATGATCAATATAACGTATATACTGATTACTCATGTCCATCAAAATTTCTAATCTACTTTGCATAAGCAATCAAGTTGAACTACAAATGATTGTTCTACTGTGCCAACAATGGCCCTCTTGAGCTAACAAATAAACAATTTAATCTGACATAAGCATTAAGGAAATAGGGGTTAGAGACAATATCACCTCAACCAATTGCAAATAACTGCCACATCCAAGAGCTCATGGACCTCCAAAGTCTGATCTTTATTAACAAATTAAAGCAAATGCTTGATACAATTTTCTCAGAGTAACTCTGCTACAAAAGTCCATTCAACTAGAGCTGAAGGAGCCTTTATTTATACAATGAGAGAGTGCTAAAACCCTAAAACCAAACCTCATAACCTAACCGGCCTGGCCACCAAACAGAGAAACCAAACCTAAGACGGAGAGGTGGGAGTGAGGGGAGGCCTCCACTTAGGCAAGGTGCGCCCACTCCAACCCTAAACAACCAAATCAAGCCATAAATGAACCCACACGTGTGGAAGGCACCCTCGGGAGAGAGAGGGCGTGAGCTGTAAAGGAGACGTCTGGTGATGTAGGTAAACAACCTTTTAGGTTTGGCAGGAGCCTGTGCTAGGTTTGGGAAGCCCAGTGATGGTGTAAGCCTCAGTCTTCACCTCGATCAAATCATCGGACCAATGAGTGCTCTCCATCTCATTCTTTAGCTGGAGATGACAAAGCGACTAACTGATAATAAATTAATTGCTCACTTAATGCTGATTGAAGCTGAGTTATGACAACTCCAAACATCATAAGTGCTCGATGAGATGTCATTTAGCCTTTTATTTTGCTGAATTTGGATTAATTTGGAGAGTTTTAATTTTCTCCAAAATAATCATTTTTTAATAAAAATTCATTTTTTTTTCTCAAAACTGACTTTTTTGAAAAAAAAGGCATTATGTGTCCGATTGATGATCTGAAAGTTGGTTCTGACTGGCTGGCCGATCAAGAATGATTTTTGGCTTAGGTTAGAGCCTTCAATCACTGAATTCCGGGTCCGGATGACCGACTTATTACAAACGAGATTTTTCCATTTAATTTATGGAAAAATTAATTAAAAAACTTAGGGAAAATTAAAAAATTTTAAAAATAATTTTTTCCCCGTTTGAAAAAGATTTTTTCGAATTTTTTTTATATGTCCAGAGGACTTAGGACATGACCATGTTCTACCTAAATAATGCCTAATAGGTTTATAACACTTAGTTGGACTCTAATAACCCCCCAAGGCCCAGAATTCAACATCGGGCATTCCAGCTTTGGAGGAAGCGAGAGAAAACCTCGTCAATTATACTCGGCTATAGGCAAAGCATAGTTGTCAAGGGAAAAAAACTCCCTGGAATACCTTAGTTGAGATTCTACGTCTCAGAAGACCGAACCACTCAAAAATACCCTACTAGCACATTTTATTACAAACCCCACGAGGCCATGGTCAAAATTATTCAAATGAAAAACTGACTAGCCAATATTTGCTAGACATGAAGACGAATCAACTGATACACTGGAATCAAACATTGAACATGTTTGTCAACCGGCGGCTCCTCAGGTAACCCAACTAAGTGCAAAATTAGTGGATAACACCTAGACTGAAACAACATCCTAAAGTACTATTCCTATCAGTAGTGCATCTGGCTGAATCTGAGTCTGTAAACCCTTTCAGTTTCAAGTTACATTCTGGATCATATCATAGACCATATCCCACAGTGCCACGTAAGTATCTAAGCACATGTTTCGCAACAATCCAGTGAATCTACCTCGGTTCGCACATGAGCTGCCTGAGGGCATTCACAACAAAACAAATATCTGGTCTGGTGTTCGTCAGATACATCAAGGACCCAATCAATTGGCGATACATAGTGGGATCGATCAAATTTGAATCTGAAGCAGAATCTCTTAGCTTCTTCAAATTTGCATCCATTGAAGTAGCTATGGACTTGCAGTCTATCATTCCGAATCTCTTCAGTATATCTATGGTGTATTTTCATTGACGTAGGAAAATCTTCTTCTTCCTTTGCCATACTTCTAATCCCAAGAAGTATTGCATCAATCCAAGATCCTTCATTTCGAACTGAGAGGTGAGTTTCTTCTTACACCATACGATAAGTTTCGCATTTCTAGTGAGAAACAGTTCATCAATATATACAACCAAAATTAGTGGCTCATCATTCACAACCTTGTAGTAAAGGTTGGGGTCTGCATCACTCTTGGTGAATCCCAGACTCACCAAGAATCCGTCTATTCGTCCCTACCAAGCACGAGGTGCTTGCTTGAGTCCATATAAAGCCTTTTTTTGGCTTGCACACGTGAGACTTCTTTCCGTGGACAACAAACCCTTCTGGCTGTTCAATATATACTTCTTCCTCAATAATACCATTGAGAAAGGCTGTCTTAACATCCATCTGATGCAGCTTCCATCCCATAGCTGAAGCAGTAGCAATGATCGATTTGATGGAAGTATATCGAGCCACAAGAGCAAATGTCTCATCATAATCGACTCCCTCTTTCTGAGAGAATCCTTTGGCAACAAACCTAGTCTTGTATTTTTCAATGCTCCCATGTGCTCCATGCGGAGTTTCATGCTCCTTTGCATTTTGCAAACTCCGTTGTGCCCATCTAGGTCTTTTTCGGCTTATTGCCATATATGTGGGAGCATCATCTAGCTCAACTGGATCAATGGGACCAATTGGTTTATTCCTTTCTTCAGATTCCCTCTTAATTTCTGGAGGGGGAGATGATCTCATCTCTTCATCGTCATCAATCTTCATATCAGATCCTCTTCCTTTTCGGATAGCCATTTCTTCTTCAAAGGTTACATCCCGACTGACTTCGATTTGTCTCGATTCTGGGACGTATATTCTGTAAGCCTTTGAAGACTTGCGATGTCCCACGAATGTTCCCTTCTTGCTTGAGGGTTCTAACTTGGGCACATGAATGTAGATTGGAATATAATTATCCATCCTGGTGATGACCAAGTTCATTAAGGATCTTTCAATTGTTTTGTTCAAATTACGACAGCAGTGTCATCAGGTTTCTATCATATGTAATAGACTAGAATCCTTGCCTTTGAGGGATAACTCCCTCTTTCTCTTAGAAGTCGGTTGAGTAGATCTTGTTGAAGCAGCAGGTAGATTGACATTCGTAGAAGCCTTCTGCTTCTGATCACCAACTTTCTACATGAGATCATTTTGGGTATGAGAGTCATAATTCATGCTTCTAGAGGCTTTCTGCTTTTGTTCCATTCGTATATCAATGGGATTACTTGTCCTTGTAGATCATGGCATTCCCTACAAGTCAAATCCCGTCAGATGGTTAGCAATCTTTCATAATCAATGTATTAACAAAATAATGTAGGCAACTTTTAGTCAATGCTTCGACACAACACACATAAGGCCATTATTTGGATGCTTATGGTCTCCATTATAGCATACCATTAAGAGTGTGTACTAATCCAAGTATGTTATAAAGGAGTTGTCATCCTAGATGGGTTGTGCAACATGACAAGCTATTTAAACAATCACGTGTTTTGCAAATACTACATAAGCCTACTTGTTAACTACCTAAATTTAGAAATGTAGATATGTGTAAAACATATTAAAAAATAACTAGATCTATTCTACTAGAGCATGTAGAATCAAATACTTATCTTTTGTAGTTTTGTGAGTAGGTTCCCACTGTCAGAGTCCACTGATCTTCATATGTTTGCTTGACGATCATCGTAGTCTGGATCTTCATATCATTTCTTAGAAGAAGAACTCCGAACGATCATCATTCCTTGGCTCCTGGTGAGGAGGGTCTTCTTCTACATCAGCAGTTGAAGCTTCATGCTTCCTTTTGTTTGAACTTCGAGAACTACTGGCATAGTGACCGTATTTCTTTCATCTGTAGCATTGTATCTAAGATAAATCCTTCTTCTCTTGTTTCTTCTGATCTGGGGAAGGACTTGATCTCTTATCTTGGTGCTTGTGATTGAAGGACTTCCTTCCCCTTCCCTTGCCTTTCTTGTCATGAGATATGAACGCTTGATTTTTCTCAGGTTGAGCACCATGAAGTCTTTGGCGTGCTGCTATTCTCGTTTCTTCCTAAGTGCATTCTGCCCATAGCTTATCAAATTTGGGCAGCTTGGTTCGACCACTTATAGTTTGGATGAAAGACTCCCAAGATGGTGGGAGACCATTTAAGGTGGTCATAACGAGATCCTTTTCTTCAAGATTGTCTCCACTGGACTTTAGCTTGTTTCGAGGCTCGGTCATCCTCATGAAATATGAGGCAATATTCTCGGACTTTGTCATCTTCATATTTGATAGTTTATTCTTCAATGTGAGAGTCACATTGATGCTACTGTGTTCAAATAGCTTCTTTAAGGTTTTGAACATCTTCCTCGCTGTCGTCTTTTCTGAGATCTGAGGAACCAAGTGGTCTCTAACTGAGTCCACCAATATCCTTCTTGCTTTAGCATCATTCTTCCTCCAGGAAGGTTTGTCTTCTTTGGCTTCTAGTTTTGGGACCTTTGCATTTACAAACTGTAATAGGTCATTTTCTTCTACTAGAAGGAGAACCCTAGACTTCCAAGGGATGAAGTTGGAGGCTCCTTTCAGATGATCTTCAACCTTCACATTGATCATCTTGATTGCAGATATGGATCTGAAACCCTAGTAGAGACTAGGTCAAAACTGAAGGTTAGAGTTTTGGAAAACTGACTCCACAGATAAATGCGCCCTAGAGAGGTGAGCTGAGAAGAGGTAGAAGCGAGCCAAAAATTTGAAGGGAGTGGGTAAAAAAACTGAAACCCTAATTTCTATTGCAGCTCTAGAATTAGGTCAAAAATTGAAAATTCATAGAATTGAATTCTGCCTTCACCAAAAGATGCGCCCTCCTTAGAGCGAAATTTCCAAGGCTCTTTTCTTGCCAAAAAGTTGAGTGAAGGCCTTGAAAGATGAAACCCTAGTTCTGACAAGTTTCCGACAATGGCTTCTTCTAGCACTGCTCTGATACCATGTTAGATTTTCATAAGATTATAGCAGTATATATTAATTGCATTTATCAATAGGATCACTAGAAGATAGACAAAGCACATAACACTAACACGGGTATTTTTATCTTGGGAAACCCAAATGGGAGAAAACCCAACAACCTTTGTCTAGAGATAATAATTTTGAGATCAGTGTACAATGAAGAAAGAGAAAAGATGGAAGTATCTTCCAGAGATAGAAACCCCAAAAATTGTCTTCTCCTTCAGTAGGTGGGAACTTCTCTCTCCCCAAAAACTGCAAACTTCACTTGTGTAGTTGTACTTCAAATGAGGAGGGGTGCCTCCTATTTATACTGTTTTTCCGCTAAGAAATTCACTGGGGCCGACTTTTGTTGGGGGAGCAATATAAATTTATATTTATAATTTTATTTTCTTTCTTTTATTGCTGGCTTTTCACCCCAAGGTTTACATTGATCTTTCTAGGGTTTGTATGATGAATTACATCAAGTTCAACTCCCGTAGGAGTTACAATACAAGAATAATAAGAATAGCTTCTGAAGTTGCACAAATTCCAACACAAGTGTCTCTTAGGGCGCATGAAGAGGGCTAATGAGCAACAAGGCATGCTGGTAAACTGCTCTGGAGGGCTGGTTGTTCTTGTAGGTACTCTGCCACTGACAATCACTGTAAAAAATAGACTCATCTTGCTGTGACATTGGCTTGGATCTGGGACAAAACTGATCTGTATCATCATGGTAGCCCATCTACTATGGATGTCATAATAGAGATTTCAATTGGATGTCTGACTTTCCTTTCCTGGAATGAAAATTTGATGCCAGGAAAGAGTTCCTTGACCTCAAAAACCATCAGATACACCGGATTTGTGCCCAAATCCAATATGAAATGCCTTGTTTAAATTCAACTCGAAATAATTAAATTAGACTTGGGCTAAAAATTTAGACTTAAGAAAATATTTCACTTTGTTTCCAATTAATTCAAATCTACCACAAATGCTATTTGGAGGGGTCCAATTGGTCTCCAAAGGTTGATATACGATGACTGATGTATATGTGAGAGTCCCATGTTGCTGATTGACCCATTTGACTTTGTCAAACTTGAGTTTGACCAAGTCCATAACATCAAACTTTGACCAAGATGAAAAATGATGGGATAATCATGTGTCTAGCCTATAGAGGAGAATCAATACTCAATTATAAGCAATATTGATAAACAACTAATCATAAGATCATATCCTATAACAGGTGATTACCAAGTGACTCTTCATATGACATGTCAACATAGCACAAAAACATAACGACACATCAAGTACAAGTAAATGAGTTATATACATATTATCTTCTAATCAAAACCACAACACAGTGTTGCAAAGATCAACCCTCCTCAGTGGGTGGAGTGGATGGTTAAGTAGTCAATGGGTTTGGTTAAATGAATCTTGTGATCGAAGGAAGGCTTGAGTTTCTCTTGGAGATAAGGGAGACAAGAAACCCTAGATTTTAGAACTTCTTAGGAGATGCCATTGACAGTCCTTAATGTTGTTGAAAAAAAGTTTTTACTTCTACTCCTATTGGTGTATTTTGGTCATTCAAGGATGCCAATATAATTTCATTTGATTTTTAAAAAAATTCAAAATGCTTCCGGGCAATAGAAGGATTTGCATCCATAGAATTGTGAAGGTAAATATTGGCTAAGCAATTGTGTCTAAGGAAAATCTAATCCACCAAATTTGCCTGGGGATCACACTTAGGCCCATCCACTTTGAGATGGTTCCTTGGAGAGGGAAAACAACCAAGGATGAAAAGGCATGTCATAAATGGGAATCAAACATAGGTGGGAGATATGACAACACTCCGTTTTAACCACCCAGGCTTGACCCCATGGAAAATTTCATTTATTTTATTGCTTTATACTTATGTGAAATTCACATTTTTTTCGCCTTATTTACACAAAGATGAAGGCTTGACCCATGGACAATTTCAATTTATTTTATTTGGTTTATACTTATGTGAAATTCACACTTTTTTCGCCTTATTTACACGAAGATTATGAGTTTGACAGGAAGCTTAATAAATACATGCTTCTTAAAAAGCTTTGAATGAAATGCTTTTTTTAATAGCTTGAAGATCTCCATGATTTGGGTCTCCCATGCTTTGCCTTTGACTTGAATTAAATGTGTCTCCATGATTTGTATTTCCCATGCTTTGCCTTGTTAACGAGGATACTGTATGCCTGCATCTATTTATTTGTAGTTGCTCCTTTCTCGATTTTCTATGCTAATAGAGTAGATGCCGTTGATTCTCAAACTCAAATTTACATAAAGCATATTGTCTCATATGGAATCCACTATAAATTCATAATGTTGTTGTCTTACTACTACCTTGTGCTCTTAAACTGTTTGGATTGTAAATCATTTCTTTTGTTGTTATTCTTAATATAATTGTTGTGTGCATTTAGTAATTTGGACTTGCATCTCTCTGTTTCCTCCTATCTTGATGAAGCATTACTTGGAAGTGCAACTTTAAATCAAGCATGCGATTTCATAGAAGATAAATATCGATTTACTATTCTACTGTAAATATCTTCCCTACTATTTCTCATAATTATCATAGCTACAACCAATAGCTATAATAATTTGCATAGCTTTATGCACCTGCGATAAAATATGATCATAATATATTATAAAATTGATTCCTTACATAATTGTTTACCCTAGGCTCTAAGCCGTCGATTGGATCAAGATATACAAGCAAAGCAGATGAAAGGAAAGTTGCGAGAAAACTGAGGAATGGCCCAGGTAGGAGCCAAGATTTGGGTGGAAGAGTTCAAAAATCAAAAGGTTTCGAGCGCAACAGTTTTGACCGTGTTCTTCTTGATGCTCCTTGCTCAGCTCTTGGTTTAAGGCCAAGACTCTTTGCTGGTGAGGTAACAGTGGTGCTTACAAACCTTTAGAAACATCTCTTTTCAACAACGAGTTTACTTTTCATGCAATATGTTACTTAAAATTGTTATGCTGGTAAAAACGCTATTTTTTAGTGCAATGTCAGCATTCTATTATAAGATTTTCTTCGGCTTATAAGGCTAACATTTATAGCTGTAAATCCTTGGACGAGTAGTTGTCTGTCCATTTTATCTTATTTTTCATATTCTGAGAAACACCAGACGTGGATTGTTGTCAGGAAACTCTTGAAAGCTTGAGAGGGCATGGTAGGTATCAAAGAAGGATGCTTGACCAAGCCGTTCAACTTGTTCGATCTGGAGGAATAATTGTCTATTCCACGTAAGTCTACATATTAAATTTTGGCTTGCATAATTTTGTGAGACCTAAATCGTGCAAATAAAACTGTAGTATTCATGAGAATATATTTTCATCATCATGGATTGTATTTATGGCCCAATTTGGTTAGTAAAATGTTTGAGAGTTCGAGTTTAATTGAGGAACAAAAGTTCATTATTATTGGTATATGTACTAACATAGATCTATTTTAAACTTGGATTTATGATCTAATTTTTTTTATGTGTATTTTTTTATATATCTTAAAATCAAGAAATTTCATCTCTTTTTTGCTTCATAAATCATAAACTTCATAAATTTTTTAAATTATTTTTTATTATTTTATTATGAGTCTACATAGTTTTTAAATTTTTTTGGTAAGATTACGTTACTTTATAACATATCGGATTATAACATATCGGATTGTAAAGCACTTAACTCCTCTAAATACAACCATGCCATGGTATGTTTTTATCATGCTTTATACTTAAAAAAAAAACTTACGAAAGACGGGCATTAAATTCTTTGAAACCGGTCTTAAAATATGTCTACTTAAAAAAAACTTACGAAAGATGGGCATTAAATTCTTTGAAACCGGTCTTAAAATATGTCTACAAGGCCCAGAATGTGGACTTTCAGAACTGAGTAGGTCATCTCCTTTAAGAGAATGAAATTTTTGTTAGATATAATAAGGGCGCTTGTCTTCAATTGGTTAAACCCATACAAAGCTTTACATTTTTAAGTGTTACTTTGTTGATTGATGGCTTGTTCATTTTCAATAAATCTTTACTAAATTATGTAGGAAATTTCCATAGTTCAATAGGATCCATTATTGTTGTATGAGTTGTGTTTTTGAATTTGTTCTTCTCTATTTTTGAATTTATTAATTTGTGCATATATATTTACACCATGATGAGGAGAAATCTTTATGAGATTTTGATTCTATTATTATAAATTTTGATTATGGTTTTCATCATTTAAAATTGCTTCCTCTCGTGTCTAATAATCATGTTATTTAATTAAATTTATTTACAAGAAATTGTTTTTCATTTACATTAAAAAAAACTTTTACGTTCACATATAGTTATTTCTATTGTTATTACTCATACATATCTCCATAGTTATTTCTTGGTATTACTATGGTTGAAATTTCAATGACCTTCATTTTCGAAGATCAAGACTTTATTGATATCTCTAACAGCTCACTTTTATGTATATATATTTAATTGATTTAAGGTCTTAATTCCTTGATTTAATTTAAAAAAAATACCCTTACACCATTAAAAAAAAAAATACATTTGGAAATAATTTATTATAATTAAAAAAATTTTCGTTCAAAAAACAACATAGGATACCGATAAAAAAAATATGTTTTTGCTATTCTTAAAAATTGAATTAAAAAACTACCCATAATATCCAATCCCGCTGTGTAATCATACAAAATCTTTACTTTCCTACGACACTAATGAGCTATCATTTATATTTATAGTTCAACCGACAAACAACTTAATATAACTTATACGTACACCATACAATACTTGGTAATTACGTGGCGGCAGTCACTACTATAAGATTCGAGGTTTAGTATTCAAAATGAGACGTCCAAGCTTGGGCGATTTTTCATAATTGCATTTACGTATTCAGGCAAATAGGGATTTGGGATTTTATGGAAGGTTGCAATGCTGACGGTATGTTTATCCCCCTGGGATTGACGGCATGTTTATTCTCCTGGCTCTTGCGACTCATTCGACAATGAATAAAATCTACCGTTGAGGATTAATGGTTGTGGCTACCGGCTGCTTTTGGGAGGACACAGGCATCGACAGATTACGCCACTTGCCCACCTTTCTTTTAACCGCCCTCTTCAGGGTTGGCAATTAGTTTTAGTTCTACAGCTCAGGCAATTCCTTCATATACCTAATGGATCCGGCATTAAGGTTACAAGACATAGTGCAGGGGTTCGAAGGTTATGGTTAATGGTGCAATCCTTGGAGTTTTAGTAGCCAAGGAAAACAATCGGCAGGTTTGGGAAGTTGCTCTTTCTTGCAGCTCGATAGTGTTAAGACTGTAGGTTACTTAATGACAACTTAGCACTTTATAAACTGTCAAACAACATAACACAAGGTACATGGGCATACTTTCGGCATAAGGTTAGAAGAGGGAAACATGACTATAGCATAACGGCAACGTAAGTATAGCTGAGAAATTTAGATGCTAAAAATGAGGCAAGAGCTTCTTTGCCTATATGGTAAACGAATGAGTATAGGTCAAGAACAAGTTGCTCACTGTTCATTTTTTATAGTCTAGTCTGGATACTCACTCACAAGGATAGATAAATTTCAAGTTTTCAAAACTCCGAGAGATGGAGGAATCATGTCGCAATAGTAAAAAATGTATTATCCACACCTAAAACAAGTGGATGAAAATTGGGAATGATCCACCATTTCAACATGTTAAAGATAGTTCAGTTGCAAGACCCATTCTCAGGGAGGATGGTACCTTAGTCAGTTAACTAGGGAAGAGTAAGACCTTAGAAGGTACCCTAGCGCCCCCAGTAGTCTCCTGGGGTTCTTGGTCCGGGACCAAGCTGGTTGATGCCATGGCAAAGTCCCTAACATATGGTTAGGGCCCCTATATTTCTCTAGGGTATTCTGGTTTGGGACTAGAGAGTTTCTTGGACACGGTGTCCAAGCAGATCCTGTAGGTTGAGACAGAAACTTACTAGTTTGGGACCAGGCAGATTCTTGGTCTGGGACTAAGCAGTTCCTGCAGATACATTCTTGGTCAGTTAACCAGGTGGATCTTAGTCAAGTTGACCAAGATGATGATGTGTGATGTCTTCTCTCATGTTCACTTATTGCTAGGTTGTTTCTCAAGGGATTGACCAACCCTTGATGATGTCACTAGCACCTAACCCTTAGGAGCAGTATTGAGGACCAGAGGATCACATCATCCAGTTTGGATTTTTTCCTTATACAATGATGATAAAAATTATATGGAACACATGTGACAATATACGTTGAGAGAGAAAAGATTAAAGTCCATGGTCCTTTATGGTCCTGTTGGTCCTATAGGTAAATGAGAGTTTGTTTGTCCATCTTTATGGTACACCTTGGTCTTGTGGGTATGAGGGTTGTCTTACCTTCTTTTTATGAACCCTTTGGTTGACTTATGGTTCTTTATCTTTTACTTGGTCCTAGCACTCTTATTGTGTGTATCTTTAGTATGATGACTTTTATTTTATGGTTTTATTTGTGTAAGACCATTGGACCATTGATACCCTATCTTAAGTCAACTTAATTTTATGGTTTTTATTTTTGGACCATTTATTTTTGTGAGACCATTGTACCATTGATACCCTATCCTAAGTCAACTTAATTTTATGGTTTTTATTTTTGGACCATTGGTCAAATTAACTTTATGGTTTTTATTTTTTAGACCATTGGACCTTTGGTACCCTATTCTAAGTCAACCTATTTTTTATTTTTATGTTTTATTGGTAAACACCCTAAAACCTAGGGTTTACCTTAGTGACCTTTCTCGAAGGCCCGTTAAGATTATAAATTGAAGTTTTGAATCTTCTATTGACATGTCTTGACAAGAGAAGATTGGAGATCTACTTCAAGGGACTATTCTAGAGTTTGCTGTTGCTATCTTTGGCTTGACGTCTAAGCTTTTTTTATTGGTTTGAGCTACCACCATCTCTTTCTCAGCCTCTTAAGGCTGCCGCTCTCTTTCCCTATCTGCTGCTATTGTTTATGTTGGGCTGTGATTGTTTGTGGTTGCTCCTGAACTGGGCTGTGACTGTTTCTACACTTCTTGAACTTGGATGTGACCGTTTCTACACTCCTGCTGTTGGGCATGACTGTATCCTTTCTCTGCTGGTCGTGAGTGTCTCTGCTAGTATGACTGTGTGTCACTACTAGGCATAACTATGTGTCACTGTTGGGCATAACTGAGTTTGTTTGCTAGTATGACTGTGTGTCACTACTGGGCATGACTGTGTCTCTGCTGGGCATAACCAAGTGTCTCTGTTGGCCATAATTGAGTGTCTCTGCTAGTGTGACTGTGTCACTGCTAGCTGTGACCTTATGAACCTCAGTTGTGACCTCTATGAGGTGTTTGGACAGAGGTGTGATCTCTATAGGAAGCTTGGATAGAGCTATGATTCTTGTGGGATGTTAAGACTCAGACTTGGCCTTGATGGGTTGATCTAAGCTGTGACTTGTGTCAATCTACTTGAGCTGGTTGTAATCCTGTTAGTACCTAACAGTGTTTGGGGCTGAGTGTCACTGTTGGGGTTTTCACTTTTGGTGATTGGGTCATATTGCTTGCTACTATATTTAATCTTAACCTACTGCACTCTCTCTCTCTCAAGGTATGTCATCTGTTCCTTTTGGCAGCTTGTCCTTACAGTCAATGTCACAGGGTTCGCCAAACGTAAACCTTCAGGTTCGAAGTTCGGCGAACCTAAAAAAATTTCAAATTTTTTTTTTAGTTCATCTAGGTTCAGGCAGTTGTTTTTAGCTTTTCGGCTAGGGTTTCAACAAACCAAATTTTTTGGCACTCCCTACGTGTTGTGTGTGTTGGATTTTCAAACCTGTGAGTCCGCGACTCGAGCTAGTGTAGTCGTGACTTGACACGAGATAGAGGCGGCTGCGTGAGGCAAAGGTTGTTGGCTCTCTCACGACTTTGCTAGACTGCTAGGACCCACGACTATCTAGATCCAGGCGATAGTTTCCACAATCCATGATGGCAGGTTCCATTTCCCATGACATCAAGTTGAAGGTTTTGTTCGATGAGTTTGCATTTGTTGGACAATTGATTTTTGAATGTTTTACATTATAATTTTTAAATGTAGTTTATTTTTGAATGTTTATATTATAATTTTTAATTATAGTTTATTTTTAAATGTTATATATTATAATTTTTAATTAAAGTTTATTTTTAAATGTTTTATCTTATAATTTTTTAATATAGTTTATTTTTTTATGTTATATATTATAATTTGTAATTAAAGTTTATTTTCAAATGTTTTATCTTATAATTTTTAAATATAGTTTATTTTTTAATGTTATATATTATAGTTTATTCTTTAATGTTTTATACTATAGTTTATTTTTAAATGTTTTACATTATAATTTTTAATAACAATTTATTTTAAATGTTTTATATTATAATTTATAATACAGTTTATATATATATATATATATTTTAAAAAATGTATATAGACGAACCTTATGTCGAACACCATCCGAACTTCATCCGAAAATTCGAACCCGAATCGAACCTGAAGGTTGCCGAACCAGAACCTTGTGACATTGCTTACAGTGACAAGAGCTGATTCCAAAAGTGTCTGAGTATAAGGCAGATCTAAACCAGATCAACTAACTTTTTATTACTGTTGTTATATATTTTGTTTTAGTACTACTTATTATATCTTGTTTTAGTACTGCTGTTATATTTTGTTTTAGTACTGCTGCTAGTATGTTTTGCATCTCAAGGACCAACTTTCGCACGGGGACAATTGAGGAGTGCTAAAGTTGAAAAAGATGAAAATTATGTTCTAATTTGTCCTACTGTTGTACTGGTTTGCATCTAGCACTATGTTGGAATTTTATTCAGTATTGTTTTGCATCTTGAAATTTATCTTGTGTAACAGAGTATTTGACTAAATTGGTTGTTAATTAAAAAAATCCTAATCTAACCCAAAACTTTAACATAGTATTGGAGCTAAGGGATTGTAGTTAACTCTATTGTGTAGTCTAACAGAGCCTACAATGATCCTAAGTTAAGGGTTTCAACTTTGTCAAACTAATAGTAAGGGTTTGGATTTTATTTTGGCCATTAAATTGATAAAAATGGTAAAGATCTGATATTCACCAAATTTATTAACCACTGAGACATCTGAAGAAAGAGATATATAATTTCAGTCTACATCAGAAATTGGATTTGATAGAACGAAAATTTGATGACCCCTTGAAGAGACCAGCAAAACTTAGTAGTATCCTGACTTATGATCATAATTATGATATCTTCTAAGTTGATCATTTATGACTAGAGTTTGTTAGCATAAGGAAGTAAGAATTCAGTTATGATCCTGATCATATGTGTTAAACTATCATGACTTATACTAACAAGTGTGATGATGAATGAGAAGCGCATGCTCAGGTTTAAAAGGCATTGATGTAGAATCATTATTTGTGATCAATGTAATATGACTTTGCAAGTGCAAAGAAGCTTAGATCTTAATCTCATATCTAGGGTTATGACCTAACCTAGATTGTGCTAATACATGTATATTATTGTATGGGGACGATATGATGTTGACACTTGTAAGGGTACATGCTTAATTTGATGTCAAGATCAAGATGCACCATGTGATTTCTGCATAAGGGCAGATATAAAGAGGGAGAACTTCCTATCCCAACTTTGTCATGGCATATGGGTATACTCTTGATGGCGTTGAGATAACTGCTTTGTACATACATGATAAGATCATGTTATTATGTGGATGTGACAAGTAATGAATATTTGCAGATCTTGTTTTGCACAGCTCAAGAGGGAGTTGGAATGTTCAGGTATAGAGGGAGTAAGAGGCTCCATAAAATGAGGATCAGTTATGTTGGATGTTCATCCTCCTAGAAATGCTGCCAGGCATTTGTTATTGATAGAGTGGAACAACTAGTAACTTCAAAGATCAAGAGGGAGCTAAAATGTGTTCCTCATTTCCCAGCAGGATGGGATTGCAAAGGAAAGTTGTGATCTCCTTTGAAGAAAGTTCTAAGAGAACCCTCCCCAGTGATATAGACATGAAAGTAAGCCCAGTCCATGAGTCATCTCTCTTATATGAGCAGAGGGAAGAGGTCAGGGATTCTTTTGGTTGATCTCTTTGAGAAACCTATTGAGAGGTTTCATGATTGCTTTGGTTTGATATCTCAGATGAGCCATGTCACTGTTTTAGAAACCTCTATTTATGAGGAGGCAGCCAAACATCAGGTTTGGAAGATGTTAAATGACGTGCGAAAAATAGTTCTCAGCTATCAAGGGAAGTCAGTTATAACTTCCTAGTGGATCTACAAAAGATCAAGCTTCTTGTTGACAGTTAGAGCTGCTTGGAGCTTTCAGAAAATCCTATGCTCTATGATAGGTAGGAACACATCAAGAGGAAGTATCACCATCTGGGACATGGTGCAATATGCTCCGTCAAGTAGATAGTTTACTGATGTGTTGACTAAGACTATGTCGAAGTCAAAGTACTTTCGAGACAAGCTTAGTGTTGTTGAGAATGCCTCTCTTGCTGAGAGGGAGTGTCAAAGATAGTGCAACTGCAAGACCCATTCTCAAGGAGGATGGTACCCTAGTCAGTTAACTAGGGTAGAGTAAGACCCTAGAAGGTACCCCAGGGCCCCTAGTAGTCTTTTGGGGTTCTTTGTCTGGGACCAAGCTGGTTGATGCCATGGCAAAGTCCCTAACATATGGTTAGGGCCCCTATATGTCTCTAGGGTATTCTTCTTTGGGACCAGATAGTTTCTTGGACACAATGTCCATGCAGATCCTGCAGTTTGAGACAAAAACTTCCTAGTTTGGGACCAGGTAGATTCTTGGTCTGGGACCAAGCAATTCCTGCAGGTACACTCCTGGTCAGTTAACCAGGTGGATCTTGGTCAAGTTGACCAAGACGATGATGTGTGATGTCCTCTCTCCTATTCGGTTATTGCTAGGTTGTTTCTCAAGGGAATGGCCAACCCTTGATGATGTCACTAGCACCTAACCCTTAGGAGCAGTATTGAGGACCAGAGGATCACACCATCCAGTTTGGATTTTCTCCTTATACAGTGATGATCAAAATATATATGGAACAAATCTGATAGTATGCGTTGAGAGAGAAAAGATTAAAGTCCTTGGTCCTTTATGGTACACCTTGGTCTTGTTGGTCCTATAGGTAAAAGAGAGGTTGTTTGTCCATCTTTATGGTACACCTTGGTCTTGTAGGTATGAGGGTTGTCTTACCTTCTTTTTATGACCCCTTTGGTTGACTTATGGTCCTTTATCTTTTACTTGGTCCTAGCATTCTTATTGTGTGTACCTTTAGTAATGATGACTTTTATTTTTGTAAGATCATTGGACCATTGATACCCTATCCTAAGTCAACTTAATTTTATGGTTTTTATTTTTGGACCATTGGTCAAATTAAATTTTTGGTTTATTTTTGTAAAGACCATTGGACCATTGATACCCTATCGTAAGTCAACTTAATTTTATGGTTTTTATTTTTGGACCATTGGTCAAATTAACTTTATGGTTTTTATTTTTTAAGACCATTGGACCTTTGGTACCCTATTCTAAGTCAACCTATTTTTTATTTTTATGTTTTATTGGAAAACACCCTAAAACCTAGGGGTTACCTAAGTGACCTTTCTAGAAGGCTTGTTAAGATTATAAATTCAAGTCTTGAATTTTCATTTGACATGTCTTGACAAGAGAAGATTGGATGTCTACTTCAAGGGACTGTTCTAGGGTTTGTTGCTACTATCTTTCGCTTGGCGTCCAAACTTTTTCTATTGGTTTGAGCTATCGCCACCACTTTCTCAGCCTCTTAAGGCTGCCGCTCTCTTTCCCTATCTGCTGTTACTGTTTATGTTGGGTTATGATTGTTTTTGGCTGTTCCTGAACTGGGCTGTGATTGTTTCTACACTCCTTGAACTTGGCTGTGACTATTCTACACTCTTGCTGCTGGGCGTGACTGTATCCTCTCTCTGCTGGCCGTGAGTGTCTTTGCTAGTATGATTGTGTGTCACTACTAGGCATAATTGTGTCACTCTTGGGCATAATTGAGTGTGTCTGCTAGTATGACCGTGTCACTACTGGGCATGACTGTGTCTCTGTTGGGCATAATTGAGTGTCATTGCACGGCATAACTGAGTGTCTTTGCACGGCATAACTGAGTGTGTCTGCTAGTGTGACTGTGTGCTAAATCACCTGGTTCGAGTTCGTGTTCGAATTCGGTGACCTTAAAATTCGGCAAAAATTTGGCACTTAAAATTTTGACGATAAAAATCGGCATAAAATTCGGCATTAAGTTCGAATGACTAAAATATATGGAAATTAAAAAATATATGAAAATTTTCAATAAAATTCATTATGCTCATTAAACTGTGAACATTAAACAGATCAACAATGAACATGATAGTCATAGAATGAATCATAGAAATAATGAACATGACAACATTGAATGAAGTTTGAACTTTGAACACGATAGTCATTGAATCATATAAATAAAAATATGGCATCAGAACTGAATCATGATTAAACATATATTTTGAAAACATTAGAGTGTACATCTTCATTAAAATTTAAAAATATGTTCATAAAGTGATAAAACATAATATAAAATGTCATCAATATTTATCTTAGCAACTATTTAGCAAAATAGCATCCCAAAAAGAAACTAGAAGTCTAGAGAATAGACCAAGAACACAAGTTTTATTCTTGTTGTTCTTGTGGCCTACTTGTTACATCAAAAAGCTCTATATCATCAAGAGCACTAGGGGGAGTGAAACCACTAGAATCACGATCACCATTGGATTCATGACTCTCATTGTCGAAATCATCTTGATCTTGATGTGCATTTGAGATGGTTTCCATCCATGGAGTAGAAGAATTTGTCTCATCTTTAGCCACATTGCTTAAAGCCAATTGCAAGTTACTGCGAACATAAACAAGATCTCCTAATTTTCCCGATAACAACCTGTTTCTTCTCTTGGAATGAATATGACTAAAAGCACTCCAGTTCCTTTCACAAGCTGATGCACTTGATGTCTGGTTCAAGATACGAATTGCAAATTTTTGCAATTCTGGGGCTCCTGATGCATAAAAAGCCCACCACACTGCTGGAGCTGCCAAAGCCTTATCTCTCTTTGCTGCTGTGGTTCCAAATAGGCCTTCTTGTAACTTGTATGCTCTAATCTGAGATCTAATCAAAGTCGCAATAGACTCATCTGGATGCATCCTATCAATAGCCTCACAAAGTCCACTCATGACCTCCTCATCTTGATGTCTTTGTATCCCAAACAATGTAGGGTCCAAATAACATGCCGCCGCATGTAATGGGCTATGCATCATCTTCCATCTATGATCAACCACCTCCCATATGTGTTTATAATCAGCTTCTACATTATCAAAAGCACTTGCAATCTTTTCCTTGCAACGATCCATGGCCTCATAAATAAAACCCATAGAGGGCTTATCGCCATCAACCATGTGAAGCACCTCAACAATTGGATCACACATTTTTAGAACTTTTTGAGCATTTTCCCAAAAGCTATTGTTGCTTAGCAATACCTGTTCAACATGCTTTCCCTTTGACTCTTTTGAAAGGTGAGATCTCTCCCACTCAACAGTGCAAAATACACTTCTTTTGCTTGTTTTTTCCTCAACAACTCTTTTCAGAGTGATGTAAAAAGTGGCAAACCTTGTATCACAAGGCCTCAACAACTCTCTAGATGCATTTTTCCTGTACAAGCTCAAAGTGAGACGATGGTTAATGATGAAGTTTGCAGTACTTTTTGCTCTTCGGATTGTCTCATTTACCCATGGAAATTTGGCTAAATCATGCAACAATAAATCCAAACAATGAGCTGCGCATGGTGTCCAATAAATAGTTCTATACTTCTCCATAATCAGCTTTCCTGCACCAACACAATTCGAGGCATTGTCGGTGACAACTTGGACCGCATTTTTCTCCCCAACTTCTTGAATTGCTTGATCCAAAATGCTGAAAATGTATTATGATGTTTTCACCTCATTCATTGCATCAACATCCTTCAAAAAATATACCCCTTGAGGGCAATAAACAAGAACATTTATCAATGGCCGATGGCATGAATCGGACCAACCATCACTCAAAATCGTGCAACCTGTAATCTCCCAAGAGTTTTTAATGTCAACCAGCCTGTTTGACACTCTTTCCTTTGCTTTTTTTAAGAGAGTGGTCCTTAAGGCTTCAGATCTAGGAGGAACATACCCCTTGCCAAAATCAGCAACCTTTTTAATTGCATTTTTAAAATATGGACTTCTTGCCACATTAAAAGGAATGGAACATGCATAACACATTTCAGCAAGAGAATCATCAACTTTTAGTTTGTCTACAGGTTTCCAAAATGTATTTAATGTAGTTGTTCCACTTCCACCTAATGCTGTTGGGGTGGAACTTGAGCCACCAAATTTTGAGGTGTGAGAAGCAATTTCAGGTGAAGAAGACATATCAATCTCCCTTAGAATTCTTTGCCTTTTTACTTCCTTTTACCCCTTTTCTGCTTTTGATTTATCATAATCTTGTTGTACTGCCACTTTCTGTTCATCAGATATTGCTTTACATCCTTCCACTCCACCTCCACTACCATTACTAACGCCAAGAAGGTGATCCACTACCCGAGTTAAGGAACCACAAAACTTGTGCCCACATAGCAGACATGTAACATGTAATCCTTCCTTCTTGACATATTTCCATGCCTCTGCTGAAGATTTATGGGGTGCCATTTTTCTGCATAACCAGTGGCCAAATATGTATTTAATAGATTATTTAATTTTGTACAATTTACTCACAAGTCACAAGTTATGATAAAATTTTAATTTCGTACAGTTTATGATAAAATTTTAATTTCCTACAGTTTACTCTCAAGTCACAGCTATTACATATTATGGACAGTGGATGATGATCTTAGTCTCCATTTTCAGTAAATGATTTACTAACAGCCTATTGACAGTGGACAGCCGATCTTAGTCTAAATCTAAGGTTTCAAGTTTCAAGTTTCAATTATCAAATGTAAACAGTAAATCTATAAAACAATTTGGAAGTTGTTGAAAGTTGGAACCTGGACAGTGGACTGTGGAAGTTGTTGAAAGTTGACAGTGGACACTTGACGGTGCTGGACAGAGTTGATCTTTGGTCAACATGTCGTGGTGAGCACTAGCAGTAGGCTGTAGCCCTGAGCATTGAGCAATAAGATAATAGCAGACTCCAACAAATCGTGGCCAAGCTCCAAATCGTGGCCAAGCTCCAACAAATCGCGACCAAGCTCCAAATTGCGGCCAAGCTCCAGCAAATCGCGGATGAAGTTTGAACAACCCTCAAATCGTGGCCAATCTCCAACAAATCGCGGCCAAGCTCCAGCAAATCGCGGATGAAGTTTGAACAACCCTCTAGCAAACTACAGTCTACAATGGGATGAAGTTTGAAGTTGAACAACCCTGCAGGCTGTCGTGACGCCGTCCTGGCTGCTCTGTTTGCCGCGAAAGGAAATCTACACCCGTCTGACTGCTCTGTTCGCCGCGAAAGAGAGGAGTTGCAAGACAGTAGACTGCAATTGCGAAAGAAAGAGAGGACGGTCAAGGGAGGTTTGTCGTCGCCGGTCGGGAGGTCTGTCGCCGCCGGCCGAGAGGTCTGTCGAGAGTCGGGTCTGTTGAAAGGGAGGTGCGTTGCCAGCGAAAGATTAAAACATAAAAAAAAAGCCCGCGATCTAGGTTAAAAACCTCGGGACGATTTCCAAGTCGAATTTCTTGGCGTTTTTTTATAAAATTCGCCGAATTCGAACAAATTTAATTGCTTTAAAGTTCGCCGCATACAAAAAATTCGAACACGTGTTGAAGTTCGGCGATTTTAATCGAATAAAATCGTGGAGGTTAAAAAATCGGCGATTTTCGAACTTGAAGGCAGAAAATCGCCGAACACGGTGACTTAGACTGTGTGTCACTGCTAGCTGTGACCTTATGAACCTGAGCTGTGACCTCTATGAGGTGTTTGGACAAAGTTGTGATCTCTATAGGAAGCTTGGATAGAGCTATGATTCTTGTGGGCTGTTAAGACTCAGACTTGACCTTGTTTGGTTGATCTGAGTTGTGACTTGTGTCAATCTACTTGAGCTGGTTGTAATCCTGTTAGTGCTTAACATTGTTTGGGGCTGAGTGTCACTGCTGGTGTTTTCACTTTTGGTGATTGAGTCATATTGCTTGCTACTGTATTTAACCTTAACCTACTGCACTCTCCCTCTCTCTCAAGGTATGTCATCCATTCCTTTTGGCAGCTTGTCCTTACAGTGACAAGAGCTAATTCCAAAAGTGTCTGAGTATAAGATAGATCCAAACCGGATCTCAACTAACTTTTTATTACTGCTGTTATATATTTTGTTTTAGTACTGCTGATGATATCTTGTTTTAGTACTCCTGTTATATTTTGTTTTAGCACCGCTACTGCTATGTTTTGCAGTAGCACCGCTACTGCTATGTTTTGCATCTCAAGGACCAACTTTAGCACAAAGACCATTGATTAGTGCTAAAGTTGAAAGAGATGAAAATTATGTTCTAATTTGTCCTACCGTTGTACTGGTTTGCTTCTAGCACTATGTTCGAATTTTATTCGGTATTATTTTGCATCCTGAAATTTATCTTGTGTTACAAAGTATTTGACTGAATTGGTTGTTAATTTTTGAAAATAAAAAACCCTAATCTAATTCAATCATGGAGATAAATTCATAGATACCTTTGACATGAGCGATTCTGTCACATTTTTCCACCTTGTATCTTCCCCTCTTGTTGGTTCTGTAGAAATTTCTGTATATGACTGTTATTGCAATATTATAAATTTCGCCTCTCAATAGTGGTTTCCAGTATTCAATCAGTAAGAGCCTTCAGCCATAGGTTTGATTTGAAATATATAATTACCACAACGAACAACAACAAATACTTCACTTCAATCCAAATTACTAAGCAGCCCTGGAGAAAAGATATCAAAC
Source organism: Pseudotsuga menziesii (assembly GCA_001517045.1). Taxonomy (NCBI): domain Eukaryota; kingdom Viridiplantae; phylum Streptophyta; class Pinopsida; order Pinales; family Pinaceae; genus Pseudotsuga; species Pseudotsuga menziesii. The sequence goes on from LPNX010212835.1 coordinate 60,254, forward strand.
AAGTGTACTTCAATCGCATTAGGTTACAATGCTTAGGGTACTCTTGTTCAAGCATATAACAGATCTGAAATAATGTTATTACAATAGAATATACAACAGTAAATCTGCCCCCCTTATCTTCAAGATATATAGTTTTGGTTGAGAATCCGCAATAACTGTTAATGGCATCTTGTGGAGAGTCCACGGTAGGTAATGGTTCATTGTCTACGTTTCGAGCCATCCTTGGCTCATCTTCAAGACATTATCGATGCCTGAGATGATCTTTGAATCTCCACTCCATATAAATATAGACCCGTCATAAGTAGCTGGCATTTAGAGTTTTTTAGGTTTTCATTTTTTATAAAAGTTTATAAATTAATTTGTCTTTAATTAAAAAAGGTTTAATTAAAATTTTATTTGTTTTTCTAATAATGTTATTATATAGTTATTTTTGTTTTATAAAAATTTTAATTTATTAAATTTATAATTTTTTGTTATTAAATTTTTTAAAAATTATGTTATAATAATTTAATATTTTTAAAATGTTTAATTAATATTTAATAGTTTTTTCTAATAATGCTATTATAATTTATAATCCTAAGTTTGTTTTAAAATTTATTTAATTAAACATTTTATTTAATGTTATTAACATTTTTAGTTTTATGTTACAATATTTTAATATTTTATTATAGTATATTTTATTTAAAGCTTAAATGATCTTAAATAACACCTAATATTAAGTTTTATGTTTACTTTATGCTTTAATTATTATATAGGTTAAATTAACTTAATATTATTAATATTATTGTAGGTCATATTTAATTTTTAATATTTTTTAGCTTTTTAGGTTTTATTAAATTTGGTATTAATTAGTTTGGTATTTGTTGGCTTAATTTAGTTAGGTTAGGGAGCCACGACTTGCTGATGGTCAGGCCATCATCCCTATCTAAACAATTGGGGTGTTTTACGATTTCGATAGCCTCCCTGATCCTTTTTAAGGACCAATTATCAACCTGAGCAAGAACTTTCATGTCTTCTATCCTGATTGGGTGTTTTGTGCCATGGGAGTGTTGAGTCAAAGCAGATTTTTGCGTTCTATCTAGCCGGATGTCAGTGGAGTGTTCTTTAACCCTAGTTCTAATGGATCTCCTTGTTTCATTGATGTAGGCCTTCCCGCATTCACACGAAATCATGTAAACACCCTTTTTTAGGGAAGGGTCAATGGGGTCTTTGACTGATTTCAACAGCTTTTTGATGTTGTTAAGGGGCGAGAACACAGAGTCGATACTGTTTTTCTTCAAGTGCTTTGCAATTTTGTCTGTTACCCCTTGAATGTATGGAAGAAAAGCCTTGTGTTCCCCCACCTTCTTTTCTTTGAGGTGCCTGGGTTTTTCGGTTTTGGCAAAAGCTCTCCTAATTTGATCTGAGTCATACCCATTACTTAAGAACACATCATGTAATTGTTCTTTTTCAGCTTCTAGGTGCTCTGTATCTGAAATCCTAATGGCCCTGGTGATCAATGTGTTCATGACTCCCATTTTTTGTTGTGGATGATGGTGAGAAAGAGCGTGAAGGTATTGCTCAGTGTGGGTTTTCTTTCTGTACACCTTATGAGATACGCCCTTGTCTTGCTTTCTGATAATTAGTGTATCAAGAAAAAGGCAGGCAATTACTCTCCTCCATCTCCATTGTAAATTTAATGTAGTTGGATTGTTCATTAAGGTGATCCACAAATTTAACCAGCTCCTCTCTACCATGTGCCCAAATTATGAATGTCATCCACATACCTTGACCACCACTCAGGTTTTGAATGTGCCGTGGATAGAGCTTTTTGTTCGAAGTTTTCCATAAAGAGGTTGGCTATAATCAGTGAGAGGGGAGAGCCCATGGCGACCCCACACGTTTGTTCGTAAAGCTCTCCTTGAAAGCTGAAAAAGGTGGATCTAAGACACAAGCCTACTAACTCAGTTGTTTCATGGTCAGTAAGGTTCTCAATGACTTTGATTGCCTCGTCTATGGGAATCATTGTGAAGAGGGATACGACGTCCAAGCTTAGGAGTAGGTCATTCTCATCCAAATGTCGGTTTTTAATTTTCTTAATGAAGAAAGAGGAGTCTTTGATAAAGGAGCTTGTGTTCCCTACTAGAGGATTTAATTTGTTTACCAGGAATTTGGCAAGTCTGTAGGTAGGGAAGCCTATGGTATCTACTATGGGTCGAAAAGGAATACCCGGTTTGTGGATCTTGGGGATTCAAAGGATTAGAAGTAAGGAGTTTTTTCTTTATTTCATCATCTATGGATGATCTCTTTATGGTCTCCACAACTTCTTTTGTAATGCGACAGAGAGGATTCTTATTAACTTTTTTTATAGCAGCCACTTAGATCTAGATGGGCTTTCATCTTTACCACATAGTCTTCTTTATTGAGGATAACCGTAGCTCCTTTTTTATCTGCCTTCAAGATGACAATTTGATCATTCTTTTTGAGTTCCCGGAGGGCCCTGTATTTTTCATTGGTAATTTTGGGTTTGGGTGGCTTAGCTCTCCTTAAGGTAAGAGCACAATTCTGACGCACCTCTTCAGCTTCGTTTTCGGGAAGATGTTTAATGCTTTCTTCTATGCTGCAAATGATATCTTCAACCGAAATCTTTTTGGGAGCAATTGCAAAATTGAGACCTTTCTCAAGAAGTGTTCGGGAAGAAGGGTTAAGCTCTGTGTTAGAAAGGTTGATAACAAGCCGATTAGGGTCTCTCGACCTGGTTTTGGATTGAGCGTGTTGATGCGTGAGTTTGCTAGCAGGTGGATTTCTTAGTTTCAGCGATGTTTGTTGTTGGTGATTGTAGTGATGCGTAGGCAGGTCGCGATCAAGAGGCTGGTTAACATGTAGGTGGTGATGCGCTGGCTCATGCCCTGGCTAGTCACAATTAGGAGGAGGATAAGGCTGGGCGCCTTCATTAAATCTGCAATTGTGATCCAACTGAGCGACTAGTTGATGTGGCCGTGTGATTGGTTGAGCGATGGGCTGGGCAATAGGTTGGGCGCGATCTAGCTGGGCGATTGGCTCTGGCTTCGTTCCTACAACTTTGCAATCGTGATGAGCGACCTGATCTCGCTGAGCGATGGGCTGGGCAATTTGCTGGGAGCGATCAAGCTGGGCGATTGGCTCTGGCTGGGTGTGATATGGTTGGGCGTCGTTAGGAATATGATGGCTCCTCTTCACCTTTTGATTCTTCCAACGCAGGTGATCAAATTGCTGCTCGTCAATGCTAGGTTCATCCGCCAGATTATCATGCATAGGCAGGTCGCGATTCCAACGCAGCTAATCAAATTGCGGCTCGTCAAAGTCAGGTTCATCCGCCGGATTATCATGAGAGTGCTGATACATATCGTTTTGGCTGTTCTGTTCTACTAGCTTGGCGATTTTATTTTTATGTTTATCAGTGGTTTTAACAAAAGCTGCGTTGGCTCTGTAAAATGAGCAACCATCCCAATAGTTCCAAATATCCCTGTCAAGAATGTTAGATAGTCGGAGGTGAAGCTCGCAGAGTTCGCAATCTAGTTTATATAAGGAAAAACACAGACCTCTGACCTATATTAAATCAGTTAACAATTTCAGCTCTATGTTATGTCAAATTAGCATGAACAACAAGTGCTGGAACAATTTTCAGATTTCTAGAACCCTAGCAAGTGGAACCTAGAACATCGTAGCCACCAACTCCTCCTAGCTAGGAATCACTCCTAAGCAAAGCTAGTCATTCCACCAAGAATCCTAAAAAGCCGACGACATCGTTAGCAATTCTCCTTGGCTCAAGCAAAACGCCTCCTTCTCTTCTCCTTATCAATAAGGATAGCAAGTAGCACTAGGGATTTTCAAACCATATCCTTCTTCTCTCACAAGAGCTACAAGATACAATGCTATCATTATGACAAATTGCAGCTCCTTAGGGTGAAACCCGAACTCTAAAATATCCCTTGAATGCCTCCAAGAAATCTAGTGCACCAAGACAAAGAGAGATGATATAATGAGTACATAAGAGATAGGCACCAGTGCTCCACTCATTAGTGTGCGGTGAACGGATGCAAGAATAAACTCTCTCATTCCTCTATTTATATGAGAGGTAAGGGAGGTCAACAATATGAACTGGTCCTAATCCACTATAAGTAAGCTATCTATAAGAAGTGTTACCCTTTAACATGTCTGGGGTGACTTGATCATCATTTCCTATGTGATCTTCCATCACATTCCAAACCCTAACTAACCAAAGCCCTATTTATTTAACCTAAGTCACTCAAACTCCCTAGACCTTACAGAAACTCAGATTGAAAAAAAATTGATTTAGTTTAAGTTTCTTTTATTTGTTGACTTGTGCCAAGTCTTGAACTGAGTTTTTTCAAGTCAGCAAGTTTTGTTGAACCCCAAGCCAATTGAGTCTTTTTTCAGTTCAAGTCTAACAACTTTGCTCCTAAGAATGCTTTAAGGGCAAAGTATCTTGAGAGGGGGAGGTTATGTAATGCACATAAATTATATACTAATACATTACATAATAATAAAAATAATAATTGTAAATAAATAAATAAATCATCAAGGGACATACCCTTTCAGCTTCGTGATTGGTCAATGATTACTTATACTATCATGAGAGCTCTTGTAATGCATCACATTTGTTATTGCAATATATTTTATTTATAAATTATCCTATACGGATTTCTTTCTCCTCTTGTATTTGGATTTGATATTTAAATTTTATATAGTTATCGATTAGGTTTGTTCCTAATGGTGCAAAAGCACGAAATATCATCATTTCTATGCTTAAAATTTCAATTCCATAAAATGTAATGTACCCGCCCCTCCTGCCGGCGAAGAGGACGCTACCATGGCCTTAACCATGTGGGCAACCAGCCCCATGAACATGTGAATTCATAAAATGCTGAAACAAAATGCATGGAAGTAGAACATACACAGATACATAATTATTTATCATACACAGTGGAAGCAACATTCATTCATACAAGCATTCAACATGTTCTTCATATTCATTAACAGTAATATGATTGTAGAAGTAAAATAGACAAGATTACTTATCTCATAAAGAACTCGTTCCGTAACCAGCTACGTCGCTGCAACGTTCCACCCAACCATAGGCTAGCATGCTCCTAAATCTCTCAGCAATGCTGCCACCCCCGAGCTGGGCATGATTCCCCAAGGAATAAGGAACAAGCAGGCTTACACATAGCCAAGGGTACACCAAAACACAACCAAGCCAACATAGTTGGGTTTATCAGGCCATCAACAAGACAGCCAAGCCAACATGGTCAGGTTTATCAGGCCATCAAGGAGCTGGGAAAGGTTAAATACTAAGCTGGTGAGCCCATTACAGAGCTAGGAACACCTACACCAGAACTAGCCTGACTTCTAAGACACCCACACACACCCAACACAAGGAATCAGTCCCTTTTCTGCTACATAGTCCCTCAGGCCCTGACTTCCCTTCCAGTGCTATTCAAGGGTTGTGGAGAAGAAAGCCAGCCCTCTAGCTCTATCTGTGCGGTTTCCAAACACACCAGGTTTATCAAGCAAACCAAGCCCCCATCCCTGCTCCAACACAGTCCAAAGACCAACCACTGCATACATGTAGTCACACAAGCGATTCACAACTTGGTTAAGGAAAACAACTCCTGAGTCGTTCTTGGCCCTATCGTGGCCAAAACGACTCCATAACAACCTACAACAGTCCCCAAAACGTATCAGCAACACAGTTCATAATGTGAGGAAAACAATAGTCCGTCCTGGACAACGAGGCCACCGGGGAAAACTTACACAGACCACAATGGGGAAGAAAATACAGACTCCCAACCTATGTGAGAGGGAAATTTTCATCAGACCTCTGGAATTCGGATGGAAAACATGCTAGATACCACTCTGTGGAAACGTGAATGACATCCAAACTGCTCCCCCCTCCTGGCTGCGTGAGACCAAACGAAAAAGAAGCTTGTGCGTGAGGATGAACAGACAAGGGAAAGAATGGCATAGTAGAGAGAGTGGAATGAGGGGCGTAGTCATTCTTCTGCCCATCGTGAGGTTCAATCCGTTGGTGGAGTGTGCGTGTGGGCAAGGACTGACAGTCCTTCCACACTCCACTCCCAGCCATAACTGCCTCAACTACTCAGCAAAACATTAAAGTGGTAGTTGGATAAGACAAGGAAAGATGGGCAAATCAAGCAGGGTGTTGACACATGGATTTTCCCCCCCATAGCCCAAAGTTTGACATTCCCCACCCTTATCCTTATGAGAATCATGCCCTTTTCATCATGGTTGCAGTGAGCATAGCTGGTTGGGTTTATTTAATTAAAGATGTATACTTACATGATTACGAAACTTAATATGTATGCTGCATGCCCCGATATACCATCGGTGACAATTTCAATCTGAAACATAGCATAACCAATCGATGGTGGGGCCTTGGCCTTTAGCTCCGCACCATGATTATTTACAATATATACATCATATACATCTAATGCAACAGGGTCAAAACCGGGGTGTTACATTCCCCTCCCCCTTCAATAGCATTGTCCTCAATGCTTTACAAAATTTGAACAAAATGCTACACTGGTATCGCCTCAGTGTTCCGCAGAATTGAACAAAAATGGATGTGCCAATCGCATGGCATCCTCCAGCTCCCATGTGGCCTCTTTAGGTCCGTAGTGCTCCCATTGCACCTTTACTTGACCTATGGTCCGGTTCTGGAGCATTGTGACTTTCTTGTCGAGGATGTGCATTGGCTTGGTTCGGAACTCTCCCTCGGGTTCCACCTGAATCACATCCCAATTTATCACATGGTTAGGATCATGTACATATTTCTTAAGCAAAGAAACATGAAAAACATTATGAGCTCTAGTACTAGCAAGCAATGCAAGTCTATATGCAACAGGCCCTGTTCTTTCAAGCACTTCAAATAGCCCACAATATCTAGGTGACAGCTTGGCACAACTTCCAAGCTTCAAGGAACTCTTCTTTGCCCTCACTCTGAGGTAAACATGATCCCCAACACTGAACTCCCTGTTCACCCTATGCTTATCTGCATAGCTTTTCTGTCTGTCCTGTGTTGCTTTCAGATTCTGCCTGATCTTTATAACCTCTTGCTCCATCTCCTTGAGCAATTATGGTCCAAGCACAATCCTATTCACTGGATTATCCCAAGTCACAGGTGTCCTACACCTTCTCCCATACAAAGCTTCATATGGACTCATCCCCAAGGATGTCTGCTGTCCATTGTTATAAGCAAACTCTACCAAGTGCAAGTAATCTTCCCACTTGGTTGGTTTGTCCATCACGTACATGCGAAGCATGTCTTCAAGCACCTGATTAACTCTCTCTGTCTGCCCATCTGTCTGAGGATGGTATGCAGTGCTGAAGTTAAGCTTTGTACCCAAATATGCAAACAACCCCTTCCAAAAGTTGGAAGTGAACTTGACATCTCTATCAGAGACTATTGCCTTCGGCAATCCATGCAATCTGAAAATCTCCTTCATGAAGATCTTTGCAATGTCATCAGTCTTATGTGTAGATTTAACCGGTATAAAATGCGCTACCTTTGTCAACTTGTCCACCACAACCATGATGGAATCATGTTGTCTCCAAGTCATCGGCAATCCTGTAATGAAATCCATGGAAATAACTTCCCATTTCCATTCCGGAACTGGCAAAGGCTGCAACAAACCTGCTGGATGTTGATGCTCAACCTTTACCTGTTGACATTTCATGCACCTGGAAATGTATTCAGCCATGTCCTTTTTCATTCCTGGCCAAAAGTACTGCTTTCTAGCTGTAGCAATTGTCTTCTGATATCCAGGGTGACCAGAATACGGAGCTTGATGGATTTCTTCCATAACAACTCTCCTCAAAACTGCTACCTCTGAAATATAAATTCTACCTTTATAAGTGAGAAGTCCATCTCCTTCCAATTTATATCCCTCATACCTCTTCTCAAGACTTTGCTGTTGCAATTTGTCTTTTACCTGCTCATACAATTCATCTTCGACAACATGATTAACAATCTGCTGCCTCAAATCCGACTGGCAAATACTAAGAGATGCCACATGCATTTTCTGTACCTTCCTGCTGAGTGCATCAACTACCTTGTTCTCTTTTCCTTTTATGTGCTTGATTTCGAAATCAAACTCACATAAAAATTCCAGCCATCTTGCTTGCCTAGCATTCAGAGTAGGCTGGTCAAACAAATACTTCAGACCACAATGGTTTGTCCTGAGCTCGAATCTTCTACCCATCAAGTAATGCCTCAACATCTTGAGGGCATGTACTATGGCTGCTAGATCATGAGTGGCATAGTTCTTCTCATGCTCCTTCAGCTTTCTTGACTCATAACATATCACGTGGTTGTCCTGCATAAGGACTCCTCCAAGCCCTTGTCCGCATGCATCGGTACACACCACAAAATCTTTCTCTGGGTCTACAACTTTCAATACGGGTGCACTGGTGAGAAGATTCTTCAATCGCTGGAAACTTTCTTCACACCTCGATGTCCATTCGAACTTCATCCCCTTCTTTTGCAAAGAAGTGATGGCATGTGCAACTCTGGAGAATTCCTCAATAAACCTCCGGTAGTATCCTGCAAATCCCATAAAAGATCTTACATCTGTCACATTTATTGGAGTAGGCCAATTCATAACGGCTTCAATATTTTCAGGGTCCACAGATATACCCTCCTCTGAGATAATGTGATCCAAATACTGAATTCTATCTCTATAGAAGTCACACTTGCTTAGTTTTGCATACAGCTGATGCTCTCTGAGCAACTTCAATGCCAATCTCAAATGCTCTTTCTCATTCTCAGAATAAAAAAGAATGTCATCAAGGAAAACAAGAACAAACTTGTCCAAATATTTGCTGAAGACACTATTCATAAGGCACATAAATGTAGCTGGTGTATTTGTGAGACCAAATGGTACCACTACAAACTCATAATGTCCATACCTTGTCCTGAAGGCTGTCTTATGAATGTCTTCATCCTTGATTCTCACTTGATGGTAACCAGACCTCAAGTCGATCTTGGAAAATACCCTTGCTCCCCTCATTTGATCAAAGAGGTCATCAATCCTAGGCAAAGGATATTTATTCTTCACAGTAACCTTGTTCAACTGTCTGCAATCAATACATAACCTGAGTGTACCATCTTTCTTCTTTACAAACAGGACTGGTGCTCCCCAAGGAGACACACTTGGCCGGATATACTTCTTTTCCAACAACTCTTGCAGTTGCATCTTCAATTCTAGCATCTCTGGTGTACTCATCCTGTAGGGTGCCTTGGACACTGGTGCTGCTCCTGGCACAAGTTCAATTGTGAAATCAATGTTCCACTTTGGAGGAAGCCCTGGAATCTCATCAGGAAACACGTCCCTGAATTCTTGTAACCCCTGATAGTCCTCCAACCTAGGAGTTTCATCTCCTGATGTCTCCAAAATATGAGCTGCATACAATTGGCAACCCTTCCTACAGAACTTCTTTAACTGCATTGTTGAAACCTGCTTTACTGAAATCACCTTTGGAATACCTTTCACAACTACTAGGTTCCCTTCTTCATTCATGCATTCGAAAGTCTTATTGTAGCAGTCAAGCTTCACCCTGTGAGCTTCTAACCAATCCATTCCAATGAGAACATCATAGGAGCCAAGTGGTAGAACATTCAGATCTACACAAGTGACCAATCCATTCATGACCAATGGACATTTCTCTACCATTTCACTAACCTTTCTCTTAGTTCCAGTGGCTAGCTGAACTAACCAAGACTTCCTATGCTTTACTTTCTTAAAAGCACAAATCTCCACTACTCTAGGAGTAATGTAACTGTGCATAGAACCAGGGTCAATCAAAATAGAAACAGATTGCTCAACAATCTTACCTGCAACTTCAACCACAGCTGACTGGTGATCTGCCTACTGGTCCTCCAGTGCTGCATAAATCATAGGGACTGCCCTTGCTACTTGACCCACTGTTTCTGCTTCTTGCATGTTATAAGCCGGTCTTGCACCCTCATTCTCGAGTGGACAATTCTTGCGCATGTGGGGCCCTCCACATTTCCAACATTGAAGTGGTCCTCTATTCTGTGGTGGATCTTTAGGCTTTTCTCCTATCACTCCAACTGGCTTACTCACAGCTTGGGATGGCTGCTTCTGCTGATTCCTGAAGTTAGAAGGTTTGAAACCTTTCTTTCTTTGGTCAAACTTCTCATTCTTCTTGTCCTTCCATGCCTTATGGTAATCCGGCTTACCTTTGCTTTGCTCATAGCAATACTTAGCCTTCCTTATTGCTTCCTCAAGAGTTCTAGGTTCATAAATCTCAATTCTATCTCTGTAAGACTGAAGTAATCCACTCAGAAAATGCTGGACCTTCACTTTTTCATCTCTGATGTACCGGACATACCTCAACAGCTCCAAAAACTTATTTGCATATTCTTCCATGGTCCACTGTCCCAATCTCAGCTCATGGAACTCCTTAATCTTGTCATCATAATATCTGTCAGAGAGGTATTTCTGCTTGAAATACTTCTTGAACTGTTTCCACTTAAGTTTCCTTTCACTGATCCTCTTTACTTGCTTGAAGTGTTCCCACCAAATGGATGCTCTTCCATTCAAATTGAATATGGCAACTCTTGCCTTCATGTTTCCTAAATAATCATGCACTTGAAAGTACTTATTTATCCCAAGAAGCCAAGCTTCAACTTCTTGTCCAGTCTTTACCTCACCATCAAATGTAGGAGGTTTAGCTTTCCTAAATTCATCTCGAGAGCGATCCCTATGGTGCCTTCTTCTTTTCTTATGAGGAGATGAACTTGTATCCCCGCTAGATACTTCAGAATCAGATGATCCACTAGAAGTCTTTCTCCTTCTCCTAGTGCTGCTCTTACTGCCTTTTGGCCTTGATGTACCCCATCTAGAATCTATCTTTTTCTGTAAATCTGTCAAACTCTGCAATATGGCAGCATTCAACTGATGCTGCTCTTCCTGGGCTTTAACCAAGCTTCTCATGGTGGCTGCAGCCTCGGACGGTGTCCCCTGGAGTCTCCTTCCATTAGACTCTATGTCATCATTTCCATTACGGACATTTTCTCCCATGGCATCTTCTGCTCGCTTGTAAGAATCCCGAGCATCATACCCATCATGGGTTCTCATGACTGAACCACCTCTGGCTTTACCACACTGCTCTTTCTGGAGTACTGCCTTTGGAAGTTATCTAAAGTTCTGCAAATGTGTTCGTAGCAAACCATTTGATGCATAATATTAATATAAATCAAAATTACTTACCTTTTCTTCTGGAAATTCATAAAACAACAACTATGCTAAAACACCGAATTCTTTTCGATTTCATATTCAGCTTTGTGACTACGGACAGTCTGCTGAAATCTGCTGAAAACTGACTGAAGACAGTCGAAAAGTGCTTGAAAAACTACTGAGAAATTCTTCTGAAAAACCCAAAGTTTCCTTCTCTTCATCGGGTCTTCTCCGCACAAATTTTTCGGCGTTTCGGCGGGCAAATCGCCAAACTTCCGATCTGCATTGGCGACGCGAAGGACTGTTCACCTATTTCCTTCTGCTGTATCGGATCCGCATCCAACTCTCCGAACCTGATCGACGATGAAACTAGCCTATGCGTTGCATCGACAGTCGGGTGTCTTGTGCATCGGGTGGCTAGTCATCTCGGCTTCCGCAACGGCGGCCCATAAACCTTCTATGTCTTCCGCGGCCACAAGCCTATATCGGAAGGACTAACCCTCTGCACATCGACGATCCAAGTCACTATACTTCCTGTCATTGTGGCGATCCAAACGACAACTTACCTCCTCTGTGTCGGCGATCGACTACGCTATTGCGTCAGACGATTAGTCTTCTAGGAAGCCGCAATGGCAGATTCTCAAACCTTTAACGTACCCGATCGGCGATCCGATCCTCAATAACTTTTCGACGACCTTCTACTTAAACAAAATTTTCAAATTTTCTTCTCATCGGCTGTCGGAAGTACTACTCTCTACGGCATCGGCGGTTGAAGCCTCTATTCGTTGGAAGGATAGTTCACTGGCTAGCCGCAACGACGGATGTTCAATCCACTAACTTCAGACGTTGTAGCTCATCGAGAACTGAATTAACTAGGTGTCGGCAATGTGTTCCACTAACCATCGCCGATGATTTCTACACTAAAACCAAATTCCGAAACTTTCCTACTGTCGGCAATCGGAACCACTAACACTGCTGCATCGGCGTTTTAGTCTCTACGGCAGCCGCAACGGCAAACTGACAAACCGCTAAATTCTTCTGCGGTGTCGGCGAACCCAACATCTATTTTTCGCCGACGGCCAACGAACACTTAGAAAATTTTTCCCACAATTTTTCTCCCAACTCTCCTCTGTCGGGTGTGTTTCCGCCTAGCTCTCCGTTGCATCGGAGGTCCGTCCCACTAAGTTTTCCGATTACCGACAGTTCAGACGCTTAGACAATTTTTGTGAATTTCCTAGTCATTCATCAATTTCTCTTGGACAGAAGGCAACATGCCTCTGCTAACTGGTCTTTCATGGCCCATAGAGGCCCATGCTGCAACCTGCAAGCTCTGATACCACACTGTAGCGTCCCCGCCCCTCCTGCCAGCGAAGATGACGCTACCATGGCCTTAACCATGTGGGCAACCAGCCCCATGAACATGTGAATTCATAAAATGCTGAAACAAAATGCATGGAGGTAGAACATGCACAGATACATAATTATTTATCATACACAGCGGAAGCAACATTCATTCATACAAGCATTCAACATGTTCATCATATTCATTAATAGTAATATGATTGTGGAAGTAAAATAGACAAGATTACTTATCTCATAAAGAACTCGTTCCGCAACCAGCTATGTCGCTGCAACGTTCCACCCAACCATAGGCTAGCATGCTCCTAAATCTCTCAGCAATGCTGCCACCCCCGAGCTGGGCATGATTCCCCAAGGAATAAGTGTTGATGAAATTGTCATTGATGCTAACATGGTCTTGATGTCATCGATATCACCACTTTGTTGAACTCTTGAAGAAGCCCTGCTGATGATGCTGAAGACCCTAGAGATAATCCTGAAGCCTTGGCAGACAATGGAGAAGCCCATGAAGTCTTGGAACCCTTGATGAAGACCCTGATGACCTTGCAAAGGTCATGGAGCCCACTACTGGCAATTCAAGTCATTTCATGATGGCCTGCACAAATTGAAGAAAATATGAGTAAAGGATCTTGTCAATGCAAGCAAGACCCTCATAAGATGATAGCCCTTGTCATGCCCTTTCCAACGGTAGGTGGCACGTCACGTGGTTCCTCATGGTTGATGAGATATTAACTTTTGAAGTTGACCCAACGAAAATTATAAGTCAGCTCAGTCAAACACAAAGTCGGCTCAGTCAAAGTTTTATTAAAAAATAATACAATATTTTTATAGTATGCCGGCCCCATTAAAAATAAATTAAATATGTATGTCGGCCCCATTAAAAATAAATTAAATATGTATGTCGGCCCTAAAATTTGGCTTCACACTGATTCACCCCCCTCTCAGTGTCAACAATTGGTATCAGAGCAGGCCTTCGTCACGAGCCTAACAAGCTTGAAGGAGATCCTTAGACACAATGGAGGAAAAGAAAGAGTCATCAAGCAATGATGTTCCTGTACTTGATGTTACAGATTATTTCAGTTGGAGGAGCAAAATGAAGGCTTATCTGAAGAAGTTTGGGATTTGGGAAATTGTCATCAATCCACCCGCTCCATCAAACAAGAAAGGAAAACCAGCTGCATAGAAGGAAGCGAAGAAGGACAACACTACAGCTTTGAAGTTCCTCATGGATGGACTTCCCAGCTCAGTGAAGGAAAGTGTAGGAGAGTACACTTCGGCAAAAGACCTATGGTTCAAGCTGGAGAGTGAGTATCAGAAGGCAAGACCAGATCTCGAAAAGACAGATCAGAAATCAGAAGATAAGCCCCCAGAAGAGCTAAATCAAGAAGAAGATAATCAAGAAGAGGACTCTAGTAAAGGTATGGACTCTTGTGATTATAATGATAGCTTGTGTGATGAAATTGAGAAGGTTCTTGCAGAAGACGATGAAAGGCTATCAAAGACTGCACATCAGATACATCTCACATTGCTAAATATTGATCTTAGAGCCAATTGGTTCCTAAACACAGTAAATCTGAACCAGGGTGATTTCACGAAGTTAAAAAAAGAAATCTTGGACTCCTTGAATGAATATCAGCAGAAGACCATGTCAATGAAAGTGTTGCTTCTAAAGCTCAAAGACAAGGACAAAGAGTTGCGAAATCAAATGAAAGACAAGGATGCTGAAGTTGAACAATTAAAGACTGAATTGATCAGTCAAAAGGAAGAATCAGAAAAGCCTGCTCAAGAGCTTGAAGAAACTAAAGAGGTCAATCATGATCTGAAGACTCAGCTGGAGGAAGCCAAGAGGACAGAAGATATCTTGAAGAGTCAGCTAGAAGAAAAGGAGGAGACAGTCCAGAAGTTGGAATTGGAGGTAGTTGGTCTCAAGAAGGAAGTTAAGAAGAACGAAGCCTTGGTTAAGCTCCAGGACAGTTCAATTGTCCTAGATAAGATCTTAGATTGCCAAAGATCTCCGCTCGACAAGACTGGTCTTGGTTACAAGAAGAACAAAGAAAAACTTGAAGATGACACTTGGTCTCTGAAGACTCCAGTAGCAGGTCCATCAACGTCCAAAGCTGCCCCCAAGGCTCCTGCGCATGACAACAAGGAGTTTGGAAGTTCAAAGCTGAAACAAGGAGTTAGGTCTGTTCATCAAAGCAACTTCATAAAGGAAACAGCTCCAAGACCCAGGTATGAAAGTGGTTTCAATGGTTTTTGTTATAGTTGTTCTAACTTTGGTCATAAGGCTATGGATTGTAGGTTCTATGGAAGGAGAAGGGCTGGAAGCCCCAATGACTCAGTTAGATGTTGGACATGTAATCAAGTCGGACATGTTGCTGCCACATGTTGCACATTGAGATGCTACATCTGCAGTGGATTTGGACACAAAGCCCATGAGTGTGCCAGTCAAAGAAGTCAACCAGGATGGAGTACTCCATACATCTCAGCAAGAAGATTTGAAGATCAAAAGACAAATGCCTACAGTCAGGGATATGCTCAGGCATGGAGAAATGAAGTGTATCAAAGAAGTATTGGAAGTTCCAACAGCTCAGTTAGGTGCTGGTCATGCAACAAATTTGGGCACAAAGCACAAAACTGTTGGAGTGATATGAGAAGACTAACATATAGCTCAGCCAAGAAAACCAGCAAGGACTATGAAGGAATAGATGCTCAAAGAATAGACGTCAAAAAGCAGGTATGGATGAGGAAGACCGAGCAGTTGCGGTTAGGAGAAGCTGATCAGAGCAGGGAGGATGGCTGCCATATGGCAAGCCAAGTGTAAGGTCTCTCAAAGACCTTAACACACCTTGAGTTCATGAGGCTGGAGAATGAACTCAAAGGAGAAAAGATGGTTACTCCAGGCATACAGACAGGTCCTAGGATCGTGCATATTGACAGGGGGAGCAGTCAACAGTGATCAGAGATTTCAGAGACAGGTATGTGGGCACCCTTTGCCATTGATTCCAAAGGGGGAGAGATGAAGACAAAGGGAGAGATAAAGACAAAAGGGGAGCATGCTCATAGGGGGAGCATGAGTTGTTGTCATCAATGACAAAGGGGGAGATTGTTGATGAAATTGTCATTGATGCCAACATGGT
>LPNX010212835.1:76262-300631 GCA_001517045.1 Pseudotsuga menziesii
CAGCCGCAGCCTCACTGAGGAGAATTTTGGGTACTGTAGCAGCTACAGTAGACAGGAATTTTTTTTAAGTTTTTTTTATCACTGGAAATTTCGGGGCAGCAGTTAAGACACAATTTTTTTTTGGGAAATTTTCGGGCAGCAGTTAGACATGGAAATTTCAGCCATCTCTGAGGAAATTTGGGTGGACTGGGCACTGTAACAGCCGCAGCAAGGAGCAGTGACAGAAATGCAGAGAGCAGTGACTGTGATTTTCTTTAGGGTTTGGATTTGGTTTATTTTTGCAGCTATCAATCAAAATTTGCAGCAACAGTCCGGGTGAAATATATGAAAAGTGTTAACCCTACACCTACAGCAGTCAAGCATTAAAGTATTTGTCAAAATCTCTAAACTAGCAGACAGTCTGGGTTTTATGCACTGTGTGGTATTAAAAGGCAGTCCAGCACATTTCTCATAGTGAGCAACAGCCTATTGGTGCTACCTTCTTGCATTTGGAAGCCAAAAGCATATGCCAATTATGATCATGAATTCCAGGCATGTAAACAGCCTATTTCCAATTAATAATTAGATCTGAGTATTGTCTTTCATCTTGAATCTTTGATGCTGGTTTTATATTATATGTGAAGTGTTATTATGTATGATGAAAACCACACCAATTGGCATGTGAAATACATCATTGAAAGCAGACATGCTTCCATCATTCTGGGCGGATATGGTAAAATTCTGAAGCAATTCGAGCTGTTTACCATTCTTGTTTTTGAAGGAAGTTGGCAACAATCAAAGATTACAGCAGTCTGAACAGTCACAACTAGGGCTATCTTCCACCATCTCAAATGAAGTTGGAGCAGCTGCAATAAAGAAAAGTGTGTGCCCTAACCTGTGAGCTGAGTCCAAGAACAAGCAGCAAGGTTTTTGAAGGTACACAAAAGGATGCAACTACAGCCACAATGGCATATTTTTGAAGTCTCTTCAGTCCCAAATTGGAGATAATCCACAGTATATGCATGCTGAAACAGTCTGAGTTTGTGGGTTCCTGTTTTGATGCATGAACAGTGATCCAGTTCTATGCAGGACAGCTGAATATACTTTTTATCTTGAGTTGTGAATCAAGACAAGGCTTATTGCTCAGGTCAGGTGAAACTGTTTCCAAGTTTAACCATTCTCTTTTTATCAAGATGATATTCTGTGTAAATATGCAGAACATGCTATTTGTTTCTGGAGACATGTAAGTGATGTTATGTATGCTTATTGCTCAGTGATGACATGCAAGTTTGCATAGTGATGACTTACACAGTAATGAGATGGTATGTCAGTGATTCACATAGTTATGTGGCAGTATGTATGAATGCCTACACAGTGATATACACTGTGGTATAAGTATGCTCAATATACTTACACAGTTGAATGCTCAAATGTTTGAGTGATTAAATAATAAAATACTCAGTGCTATGATGAGCTAATGTTGATGCCTACACTCTTATGATGATGCCTACACCTATGATATGGTGTACAAGTGATTAGTGACTATACAGTGATGACCATGAGATATGACATTGATATGCCATGACTGTGTGTGACATTTGACTTGACAGAGATGTAACCTTCATGAAATACTTACACAGCTACAGGAGTATATGAGCAGTGGTCAACTATTGTATGAAATCTAGTGATATAATTGTGCCCAATAATGTGTGATGATACATAGTGTTATATGCTCATTAGTGTACACAGTATTATATATGCTCAGTGATGTATGCACTGATATATATAGAAGCACTGATGCAATCATGACAATAATGAAATGAAAAACAAGTGGTATGAACAGTGGTGCATCCCCAGAAGTTGACATGCTGATGATGAGGCTTAAGCATGAAGATGACAGTCCATGATGACAGCCCTGGAAGCTATTGATGAAGAGCAAGGTTGATGCATAGCTTAGTAAGATGACAGCCCTTACTTGGTGAGTGTATGATAGCTCTAGTGTTCACAGAACAAGTTAGGACTTGTGTTGGACTCTTCCACTCAGCCAATACCAGTCTAAGTCCAAGTTGAAGAAACATCCTAGTGACATAATGATGATGATATGGCAGTAATACATCTACAGCAGTATGGAATGTACTCTCAGCAGAAGACATGTTGACATGTAGCATCTTGAAAAGCAGTGATGAGCAGACTTTGCAGTATTGCAGCAGTATAGATGACTGATGAGCAAGGTTACAGTAGAGATACATGAGCAGTGTTACAGCAGAGTTTATATGATGAGCCAGGATGATGAGCAAACCTATGACCAGCAGTAATGATGTGCAAGAACTGATGGATAGAATGATATGTTGATAGAGCAGCAGTGCTAGTGATGATCAGATTGATATGATGTGTATGTACAGCAGTAAGAAAGGATGCTTGTATGATGCTGACAGCAATGTGATGCGACAGTGATGACATGGACAGAAAGATGATGTTGATGTGACAGTATGGTTTAATTGTAAATGCAAGCTTGTCTTGCTTTTGAGGTTAGGATACCTCAAACCCTTCTTAGCAGAGTCTAAGAAAACCTGGCAGGGTCCTGGATAAAGAGTATGTGCTCTATGTATCAGTAGGCGCTGATTTTGCCTAACGGTTGTAGCCGGACCAAAATAATATAAAAAGATTACAAATCTATATTGTGTTGTGTTCTGTTGTGTTATGGTTTCTGATGATCTAAATGCTTATGCTATGTGAATGATGTTTATGAAATGATTATGGTAGAGTAATGGATTGATGAATTGGTAGCTAACCGTGATAAGCTAAAATTTGGCTTCACACTGATTCACCCCCCTCTCAGTGTCAACAATAGGAGTTTGCATTGATTTCCTTTTAAGGTAGAATATGACCACTTTGATCTTATTATGTTTAGTATATGTTAATTTGCGCCAACCTGATTTTTTATGTAACACCCCGGTTTTGACCCCGTTGCATTAGATGTATATGATGTATATATTGTAAATAATCATGGTGCGGAGCTAAAGGCCAAGGCCCCACCATCGATTGGTTATGCTATGTTTCAGATTGAAATTGTCACCGATGGTATATCGAGGCATGCGGCATACATATTAAGTTTCGTAAACATGTAAATATACATCTTTAATTAAATAAACTCAACCAGCTATGCTCACTGCAACCATGATGAAAAGGGCATGATTTTCATAAGGATAAGGGTGGGGAATGTCAAACTTTGGGCTATGGGGGGGAAAATCCATGTGTCACCACCCTACTTGATTTGCCCATCTTTCCTTGTCTTATCCAACTACCACTTTAATGTTTTGCTGAGTAGTTGAGGCAGTTATGGCTGGGTGTGCAGTGTGGCAAGACTGTCAGTCCTTGCCCACACGCACACTCCACCAACGGATTGAACCTCACGATGGGCAAAAGAATGACTACGCCCCTCATTCCACTCTCTCCACTACGCCATTCTTTCCCTTGTCTGTTCATCCTCACGCACAAGCTTCTTTTTCGTTTGGTCTCACGCAGCCAGGAGGGGGGAGCAGTTCGGATGTCATTCACGTTTCCACAGAGTGGTATCTAGCATGTTTTCCATCCGAATTCCAGAGGTCTGATGAAAATTTCCCTCACGCACAGGTTGGGAGTCTGTATTTTCTTCCCCAGTGTGGTCTGTGTAAGTTTTCCCCGGTGGCCTCGTTGTCCAGGACGGACTGTTGTTTTCCCCACATTGTGAACTGTGTTGCTGATACGTTTTGGGGACTGCTGTAGGTTGTTATGGAGTCGTTTTGGCAACGATAGGGCCAAGAACGACTCAGGAGTTGTTTTCCTTAACCAAGCTATGAATCGCTAGTGTGATTGAGTGTATGCAGTGGTTGGTCTTCGGACTGTGTTGGGAGCAGGGATGGGGGCTTGGTTTGCTTGATAAACCTGGTGTGTTTGGAAACCGCACAGACAAAGCTAGAGGGCTGGCTTTTTTCTCCACAACCCCTGAATAGCACTGGAAGGGAAGTCAGGGCCTGAGGGACTGTGTAGCAGAGAAGGGACTGATTCCTTGTGTTGGGTGTGTGTGGGTGTCTTAAAAGTCAGGCTAGTTCTGGTGTAGGTGTTCCTAGCTCTGTAATGGGCTCATCAGCTTAGCATTTAGCCTTTCCCAGCTCCTTGATGGCCTGATAAACCTGACCATGTTGGCTTGGTTGTCTTGTTGATGCCCTGATAAACCCAACTATGTTGGCTTGGTTGTGTTTTGGTGTACCCTTGGCTATGTGTAAGCCTGCTTGTTCCTTATTCCTTGGGGAATCATGCCCAGCTCGGGGGTGGCAGCATTGCTGAGAGATTTAGGAGCATGCTAGCCTATGGTTGGGTGGAACGTTGCAGCGACATAGCTGGTTGCGGAACGAGTTCTTTATGAGATAAGTAATCTTGTCTATTTTACTTCCACAATCATATTACTGTTAATGAATATGATGAACATGTTGAATGCTTGTATGAATGAATGTTGCTTCCGCTGTGTATGATAAATAATTATGTATCTGTGCATGTTCTACCTCCATGCATTTTGTTTCAGCATTTTATGAATTCACAACGAGGCCACCGGGGAAAACTTACACAGACCACACTGGGGAAGAAAATACAGACTCCCAACCTGTGCGTGAGGGAAATTTTCATCAGACCTCTGGAATTCGGATGGAAAACATGCTAGATACCACTCTGTGGAAACGTGAATGACATCTGAACTGCTCCCCCCTCCTGGCTGCGTGAGACCAAACGAAAAAGAAGCTTGTGCGTGAGGATGAACAGACAAGGGAAAGAATGGCGTAGTGGAGAGAGTGGAATGAGGGGCGTAGTCATTCTTTTGCCCATCGTGAGGTTCAATCCGTTGGTGGAGTGTGCGTGTGGGCAAGGACTGACAGTCTTGCCACACTCCACTCCCAGCCATAACTGCCTCAACTACTCAGCAAAACATTAAAGTGGTAGTTGGATAAGACAAGGAAAGATGGGCAAATCAAGCAGGGTGGTGACACATGGATTTTCCCCCCCATAGCCCAAAGTTTGACATTCCCCACCCTTATCCTTATGAGAATCATGCCCTTTTCATCATGGTTGCAGTGAGCATAGCTGGTTGAGTTTATTTAATTAAAGATGTATATTTACATGTTTACGAAACTTAATATGTATGCCACATGCCTCGATATACCATCGGTGACAATTTCAATCTGAAACATAGCATAACCAATCGATGGTGGGGCCTTGGCCTTTAGCTCCGCACCATGATTATTTACAATATATACATCATATACATCTAATGCAACGGGGTCAAAACTGGGGTGTTACATAAAAAATCAGGTTGGCGCAAATTAACATATACTAAACATAATAAGATCAAAGTGGTCATATTCTACCTTAAAAGGAAATCAATGCAAACTCCTATAACATTTAGAGAGGAGCCTTCAGAGATCGTTTAGAACTTAGAAGTACAAATATCAGGGTTATGAGTTCAATGAAATGCTGAGTTGGGAAGGGTGCACAAGAAATAGGCTACAATGGGGTTGTTGGAAGGAGTCATTTCTACTCCAAAATGGATGTAGACTTAGTAAGAGATTGGGATTGGGAAATAATCATATCTCTCTTCTGAACACTTGTAATACTAGTGATTCCTTACAGTTGTCAGATATGGAGCCCAAGCATTTCAAAGTGCACACAGAACCAAATAGGCAGGGTGCAAAAGCACATAATATCATCCTTTTTACGCACCAAAAGGTTCAATTCCATATGAAATCACGTTGGCACAAACTAGGTTATACCTTCTTGAATTAGAAGTGTTGAAGAGGCTAATTTTATACTGACAAAAGTTGGCTGAAATGGAGAGTAAAATAATCCACAGTAAACTCTGTAAAGAAGTCTTGCAGTGGAAGAAATGGACATGGGAGCTACAGTGAATAAAGTGGATAAACGGTTGGGACATAAAGGAAGCAAAATTCTTGATAGAATAGCAAGAGATGAAGAAACACCTACATGCTTGTTATAAAGTAAGCAAATGGATGAGAAAAACACAGAAAAGCAATACTACTACATGGACCAGTTTAACCCAACAAGAGAAATAAAGATATAAGAATACCTAAAGTTAAAGATGTCATAGAAAATGAAGGACTTGTTGCTAGATAAGGACAAGGTCACATATGTTAAGTTGTAAGACAGGCATATAGAAGAATCCCAAGGAAGAGTGGGGTTGTGGGACTTGTCTCGCATGTGGTCCGGCCTTCAGGGGAGTTGGAAATAGAACAACACTTCTTGTGCCACTATGAAGCTTACTACCACATCAAAAAAGGGTCAGGGATGGAAGAATTAGATTGGTCAACACTATTTCAAGTTAACCAACTAGAGGACCTTGCGAGAGGGGCCTTAAGGATGACACGATAATGGGACAACTTAATGCAAGAGTGCTAGGCTGAAGAAATATTTGTTCACCACAAGAGGGGTCACGTAGATAAGTTGATCAAAGACTTGTACAAGATGTGGCCCACAAGGGCATCTTTTCTCTCTTACCCATATTGTAGTTCTTTTAGCTTTTGAATTTATTAATTTTGAAAAGACATAGCCTCACAAAGATGAAACTTTTCCCCATAGATTAGTTAGCCTTGTGGGTGTTTAATAAAAACTATTCTATTCTATTCTCTCTCTCTCTCTCTAACATGGATGCACACGCGACATATGTGTTTAATAATTTAATTTGTATAGGCTATGTATAGTTTATAATTTACGCGACATATGTGTTTAATAATTTAATTTGTATAGGCTATGTATAGTTTATAATTTTTTTTGTTGCTTGCATATAGTCATTTGTATTTTTATAATATTGATTGGAGTATTGAACATGTCATGTGTTGGCAGTTGCACAATTAACCCTGGGGAAAATGAGGCACTAGTTCGCTATGCTCTAGATACATACAAATTTCTTGCGCTCGAACCACAGGTATGCATATTTGCTGATAATTCTGTAACCTTCAATTAATTATCCATATTTTATCAATTATATTTAAATTATTTGGCATATAGAGAGAAGCATGCTCAGCAACTTGTCAAGTTTGCGTTGAATTTGATTTGAACATCATTGTTTGGGAGTTCTTGTCTTTTTAAAACTGAAGTTCGTAAATGGTAAGTTGTAAAAGCATACCATGTGAAAAGAAATACTTTGATGCATTATTCTTGCAACTGTATTTGACATGAATGGTATCATTTTAATATATACAAAAATGATTTTAAAATGTGCTCGTCTATCTCAAATAAGTGACAAATTTGATTGATGAGACAATATACTTTAGAAAATAATCCACTGCAATATCAAAAACCAGTAGGTGTTTGTCATTTGCTACAAGTTATTTGAAATAATGTACCATACATTTAGTATGTTAGATATACATAGTGATTAGATGAAAAGAGAAGAATGATTTTTATACTAACATAGGATCAAAATTTTATCTTTTGGCAATGGAATTATTACTACCATTGTATTTCTTCTCAAACCCCAAGAAAAACCCTAGTAGAACAATGATTTAGAAACCCATCTCCATAGTCCTTAGGGAAATGCCACTGGTAAAAAATCTATGGATCAGCTTTTGAATTGAGAGAGGTTGACACCTGCTTTGATACCACGTTGAAATTCACAAGGAAAGCAGGTGAATCAAATTGAACCAATCACACCCAAATTCTGCAATAGCCTAGTCACAAATGTGCTAGAGAGATAGAAAAATGCCCAAACACAAGTGCACCACACAAGAGATGCATGGATGCACTTAATAAAAAGAAATGCCAATCACGAGAGAATACCAAAGATGTAAGGGGCTGTAGGCATCAAACACTTTATAAGAGAGATCAATAAGATCACAAGATGATATTATATGAATGAGAGTTGTGGTGTATTTATACACAACTCAAGTAAGGCGCTATCCCCCAAGAGGGATTAATGAGCCTACATGTACGAGTTTGACTAGGTTGGCCTTAACCAAGAAATGTTAACAAATGATCAAATGAAAGCCTTTGCTGTGATTACAAATATATTAATATTACATATGAGTGTGTTGTGGCCACATGTGTGATTACAGTGTACACTAATAATTCTAACAACCCCACCTTAAGCTGGATATGGGCTACTGAGAGAAAGCAACACATCAGAGGATTTGCTTCCCCCATCCTTAATGGTAGATCTGCAACACCAATTCAATGTCATAAGCTAGTGAAGGTGGGCCTTGACAAAATTTCAGTGAAGACTTGCAAAGGTTACAAAAATGGGCTCAATTCATCCTTAAGATATGGAATGTAGTGTTTGCTTCTATCAATGTGTTTAGTCTTTTGATGATCCACATGATTATGAGTAATCTGAATGGTGCTTTGATTATCGCAATAAATATAGGTTGGGCAACTAGAGGAGTCTCTGTCAACGCCTACTTTGGTGAGAAGGACTTGAGAAACATGAATGTGCTGACAAGGACCAAGTTCACATTTATCTGGAAGAAAATTGATAGAGTTTGAGATAGTAGATAAAGTCTATTTGGACATAGGCCTTGGCTTGTCTAGAGAATATGGCTCAAAGGAAGAGTTGTCTTCAACATTATTGAGTTGCACAACCATTGAATGCTAGAAAGTGCAGAAGATATTTGTGAAGAGAGTTCTCAGGTATCCACTTCATTCCCCATAGAAGATCAAGCACATGAACTATCACATCATGAGGAATTCATTGTTGGAAAGGGCATTAAAGTATCAATTGCATGCACTCAAGCTCTCAAGGGTTTGGTACTATGTTGTGTGGGAGCGCCCCCCACCCCCTCGCTCCTGCTCCTGAAGCTCACTTCCTTCGAAAGCTTGCCCCCAAAACACTCCCAGTTTTGGCAGCATGCTCCCAAGGTGCTCCCTTCCTTTCCTATACTAAAAGCTCCTATGCTAAGTTGATCATTTGATGACAATGTTATGGTACCTCCTTTCTTTGCTAAGCTCCTACAAAAGTTTTTATGGTTGATCATTTGATGATAATGTTATAAATTATAACTACTAGATGATTGATGTTATATGGTTTAATCCATGTATTCTATAACTAATTCAACATCCTACATGTTTTTAAGATATAAATCCATCAAAATAAATACTATACCAAAAACACTCCTGAAAAGCTCCCAAAACGAGAGCATTTGAAAATTTCGCTTTTCGCTCCGCTCCTGCTCCCTGCTCCCTGCTCCCGCTCCCAACAACATAGGTTTGGTAAATTGTAGTGTTCTACAAATTTCTGAATTTGATGATGTACATATTGGTGATTTGGAGAGGTATGTTTGTCAAGCCAAACCCTTGGAAGATTAGGAATGTTCAGATTTGTTTGAGGGCAACCAAGAGTATGAAGAAAGTGCAGATTTTTTGACCCTTGGACAGCCTCATAGCGTGGGGGAAATTGTAGCTAAATAGGTGAGCAATCCAGAAAATTTTCAGCCATATTCGCGTATAGATAGTTGATATTTTTTTCATATTTTGGGTGATAATAATGCATAAATTTTCCAGTCATCCCTATATTCAAATTTTTTTATGTTTGTTTGTGAAAATGTAGCTGGAAAGTGTGCTTTAGGTGCTGGAAAATGTATTGAACAACAAGGTATTAAATTTAGATTTTGAGATGATAGTCATTTCAAGTTTCAACTCATTCAATTGTACACAAAAATATTTACAGATCTGAAATTTCATCTCATACTTCATCCTCATGCTTGGTAGAAGACATTTTACTGCTGGAGCAGCCTACTCCTTTGATATTTGAGGGTGTAAATGATGTTTTTCATGCAGATCTATCTTTGGAGAGGCACATAGTTGATGGTTGATGAGGGACTGCCATATGCATTTTTAAGACCTTATTTCAGCCATCTTCAACATTGGATTTAATTAGCATTTTCTGGAACATGCTATGCTTGTGCAGATTTTTGTATTGTCTGCCATGTACATCATATAATTTCATTTTGCAGCCATGTTGTAATAAAGATTCTAGCATATATTGGCCTTCTTGTTAACGTAGCCTTGTTTTGGTTCATTGCCAAACAGAAGGGAAGAGTTTCTGGCCTTAAGGAGATGCCTGGATGGTTGCGTTGGCTGTTTGATTTCATGTAGCCTTTTGCTTCATCCTATTTTAGAGTAGGGTAGGATGAATAAGCACAACAAATGAGCATTGGTTTACTTTATGGCATTGTTGGTTTATGCCTTTTCCTTGTGAAGTCAATTTTGAGCTCTGGTTGATGTAATATGAACATATAATAAGTATGTGGTGTTTAGGGATGTGAATGTGTATCCATCTCACCACATTGTTTTTCGCTGTCTCTTGCTTCTTTATAAGCCTTCTTAACAGGTTAACTAGATTTTTCTGAGGTTTTCAAGCACTCTTTTCAAGAGCAGATGTTCCCAATTGGAACCTAATGTCACACTTCATATTGTATGGGGTTTCATGTTGTGATTTTCATGACGTTTGATGGGATTGAAGCTGGTAGCCATGAAGCTTTTACATGGATTTGGGGTTACACACCTTTCTTTGCTCGGAGATGCTAATTCTTGGTTGTTGGTGTTTTGAGTTGGAGAAGATTCACTTCTCCCTTTTAGATGATCATGCTTGATGGTTTATTGTTTGGTGCTCCTCTTACATTGCATGCCTTTGATTGATGTATTGCCCTCTTGATACATATTTAATGGTTATGCCTTTGATTGGTGTATCACCCTCTTGATACATATTTGGTACTTCATTATGGTGTTGCGTTGGTATACTTGTTCATCTAGGGAGTGCTACACTATGTTCATCTATGATGGTTCTAGTCCCCCATGGAGTAAGATAATGATGATGTGAGGCTGTGCCATCATATTATTCTTGGAGCATCCTAGTCATTATGTATGATGGTGTTATGATATTGTCTTGTCACTAGGAAGGTGTGATCCACATGGTCCCCTTTTGTTGTATATGTAGTGGGGACATGCTTGATGTGTAACTAAGAGCTAACACCTTTATATGTTCCTTTTACCATGGTTTTGGTGATATGCCAACCCCTTGGTGGTGGTGCAACTAGGTTGATCCTAGTGTTTTATTCTTATCTTTGTACCGTGGTGAGATTTGTTAGAGACAACTTATTTTACATGGTACAACACATTGATAGAGCATACCCTCATTGGCACACATGTTTATGTTGATTTGATCATTCCGTTCTCTATTCCATAGAACTCCTAAACTACCCACGTACTAGTATCAAAAACTCGTGCAATCTTGGAAACTTCTTGGAAATGCCCAAGTGCACATGAGGGGCATTGGACTCATATGAAGTCTAAAAAAATCTAATCCATGGAAAATGAAAACAAATTAATCTCTAATTGCATTCTACATGTAATGTCCCCATTTTTGGATTCCCCTGTTCTGCAGTTAGAGGTGGCTTTACGAGGAGTAAAATGAGGATTACAGTGGGCTCGAGCAATTTGGGGGAGTTAAATGATGCTTTTAGAGGTCTGATTACCATTATTCATCATCAAGATCATTTCCGTGCAGTCTATTCGAGGTTCTATTGCATTCCGACGATTTTTGTAAATCGGGAGAATTATCAGGCATAATTTAATTAAATTCACTAAAGGTGACATCTCGATCATATTTATTGGGGGAACTGTAAATTTCCCTTCAAAGCTCAAACTAGGGCTAAAACAGTATACTTAAATTGTTTACTGAAATAAACCACACATGAACTTCTTTACTAGTATGCAACGAAATATAAATAACTGAGAAACATTCACAACATCACATCACAATATAGACACTATTATTTTGGGTATGGAAACCCCTGGAAAAATCCAAGATGGGAAAACCGGTGCAACAGTCAGATATGAAATTTTATTATCAAGACATGAAACTTTTACAACCAGCAGGTAAAATACACCCAACCTGGCAAACTAAAAGCCTCAACAAGATCATTGGACAACCCATTAGTAGCCCCAGTTACTCTACGCAGCTGTACGACCATGCGTCAGCAGTACGACCTACTGTACGTAACCGTATGGATGCTGATGTCAGTTGTATGGAACTGTACGGAACTTTGCGTCAGCAATACGATCCTCTTGTTGCCTGCTATGCTGCTCCTCCACGTGATCTGTACAGTCTTGGTTTGGACTGGTGAACCTGTTGTGCAGCTGCTCCTCCGTCTTTTTTGTAAACTCCTTCGTCTGACTTCTCCCTGTCTGTATCCTGACTGTGTACGTGTCCTCTCCACCAAACCTTCTTTTAACTTTATTGGCTAAGCGAAAACCCTAACCCTCATTATGGATCTATGGATGAGATCCTCCGGTCAGAATCAATGGCCAAGATTAGATTAGCCATTCACTTAAATATTTCACTTTTCACTGTAATAAAGTGATTCCATTAAAGTCAAAATGAAATTAGAATAATTAAAGTATTTTCCTAAATCAAAACTTAGGAAAATCACTTTAATAGATTTGGCTTCTAGTTTAATGTCTCTCTAGCATGCAAGGACACATGCAATTCTAGAAGACCTTCCATGTTGCTATTTTCTAACACTCCCTCTCAACGAGGAAGGGATTCAGCAACAACCCCATCTTATCTTTGAACTTTAGAAAACTATGTTTGCACAGTGCCTTGGTTAAAATCTGCCACTTGCTCATCTGTCTCTATGTACTCCAACTGGATGGTTTCTCTCTAAACACAATCTCTCAAGAAGTGGTACATGATGTCTATGTGTTTGCTCCGATCATGGTGTTGGAGTTTGTGCAACTTCAGAAGCTATTCTTATTGTCCTCTTTCGGGAGTTGAACTTGTTGTAATCATTCATACAAACCCTAGAAAGAACAATGTAAGACTTGGGGTGAAAAGTCAACAATAAAAGAATAAAATAAAATTATGAAATATAAAATTATATTGCTCCCCCAAGTGAAGTCAGCCCCAGTTAAATTCTGGGTGGGAAACCATTATAAATAGAAGGTGCCCCTCATTATTTCACACAACAACAACACAATAGCAGCACAACAGCACAAGTGAAGTGCAAAGTTTTCTGGGAGAGAGAGAAGTTCGCATACATTGCAGAAGAAGGATGTTTTCAGGGTTTCTGTCTTTGGAAAGCATTTCCATATTTCTCTCTTTCTTTCTTCATTGTACTCTGATGTCATAATTATTATCTCTAGACGAAGGTTGCTGGGTTTTCTCCAATTTGGGTTTCCTAGGTGAAAAATACTTTTGTTATTGTTATGTGCTTTGTCTATCTTCTAGTGATCCTATTGATAAATGCAATTAAGAAATATTGTTATAATCTTAAAGAAAATCTAACATGGTATCCGAGCAGTGCTAGAAGAAGCCATTGCCGGAACTCTGTCGGCAACTTGTCGAAACTAGGGTTTCATCTGTCAAGGTCTTCACTCAACCTTTTGGCAGAAAAAGAGCCTTGGGAATCTCTCTAAGGAGGGCGCATGTTTTGGTAAAGACAATTCAATTATGAGAATTTTCAATTTTGACCTAATTCCGCAATTGCAATAGAAATTCGGGTTTCCATTTTTGACCTACTTTCTCCACAATTTTGGCTCGACTCTACCTCTACTCAACTCGCCTCTCTAGGGCACATTTATTTGTGGAGTAAGTTTTCCAAAAACTCCAACTTTCATTTTTGACCTAGCCTCTGCTAGGGTCTCAGATCCAGACCTGCAGTCAAGATGATCAACATGAAGGTTGAAGATCATTTGAAGGGGCTTCCAACTTCATCTCCTAGAAGTTTAGGGTTCTTCTTCTACTAGAAGAAAATGACATATTACAGTTTGTAAAGGCAAAGGTCCCAGAACCAGAAGCCGAAGAAGACAAACCTCGTTGGAGAAAGGATGATGCCAAAGCAAGGAGGATTTTAGTGGACTTAGTTAGAGATGACTTGGTTCCTCAGATCTCAGAAAAGACGGCGACGAGGAGGATGTTCAAAACTCTAAAGAAGCTATTTGAACATAGTAGCATCAATGTGACTCTCACATTGAGGAATCAATTGTCGAACATGAAGATGACGAAGTTCGAGAATATTGCCTCGTTTTTCATGAGGATCACCGAGCTCCGGGACAAGCTAAAGTCCAGTGGAGACAATCTTAAAGAAAAGGATCTTGTTATGAACACCTTAAATGGTCTCCCACCATCTTGGGAGTCTTTTCTCTAAATTATAAGTGGTCAGACCAAGTTGCCCAAATTTGATAAGCTATGGGCAGAATGCACTCAGGAAGAAACAAGAATCGTAGCACGCCAAAGACTTCATGTCGCTCAACCTGAGGAGAATCAAGCGTTCATATCTCATGCCAAGAAAGGCAAGGGAAGGGGAAGGAAGTCCTTTAATCATAAGCACCAAGATAAGAGATCAAGTTCTCCCCCAGATCAGAAGAAACAAGAGAAGAAGGATTTATCTCATATACAGTGCTACAGGTGCAAGAAATACAGTCATTATGCCGGTAGCTGTTGAAGTTCAATCAAAAGGAAGCATGAAGCTTCAACTGTTGATGTAGAAGAAGACCCTCCTCACAAGGAACCAAGGAAGGATGATCATTTAGAGTTTTTCTTCTAAGAAATGATATGAAGATATAGACCGTGATGATCGTCAAGCAAGCATATGAAGATCGGTGGACTCTGACAGTGGGAGCCCACCCATAAAACTACAAAAGATAATTATTTTATTTTACATGCTCTAGTAGATTAGATCTGATTCTTTTTGAATATGTTCTATAGAGATCTACATTTCTAAACTCGGGTAGTTAAATAGGCGGTCATGCTGCACAACCCATCTAGGATGACAACTCCTTTATAACATACTGGAGTAGTACACACTCTTAATGGTATGCTATAATGGAGACCATAAGCATCCGAATAATTGCCTTACGTGTGTTTTGTTGAAGCATTGACTAAAACGTTGCCAACATTATTTCGTTAATACATTGATTATGAAATATTGCTAACCATATGACGGGATTTGACTTGTAGGAAATGCCATGATCTACAAGGACAAGTGATCCCATTGATGTACGGATGGAATGGAAGCAGAAAGCCTCTAGAAGCATGTATTATGGCCCTCAAGCCCAGAATAATCTCATGCAGAGATTTGGTGATCTGAAGCAGAAAGATTCTACGGATGTCGGTCTATCTGCTGCTTCAACAAGATTTACTCAACCGACTTCATAAGTTCATACATTCATTAGATGATGCAATGTCCATTATAGTAGGAGAGGACTATGTTATGTAACTCCCAAATACCTAACTAATAACCACTTCAGTAATTAATATATTAAATATCTTTTTATTACATCACATATTCATCCAAGTCCTAATCTGTTTAAGTTCTCAATATGACCATTATCTCTAACAGTGTCAAACCAATTGATATTCCTTTGGGTCTAAATGCATTTTTAAGCTTGTTATATCTAGCATATCAAGTTTGCTCAATAGAGACATTAGTCCATTAATAGAAAGTTCTTGAGTATTGGAAATGTTTATTAATAAATGTTTACTCAGTATTAACACACAAAGTGCTTCTTAGTAAATGTGTATGTGCTATTAAGGAAAAAAGGCAAATGTTTGAAGGAAAGTGATTTGAGGATAATACCATGCACATATTATTGATAACAGCCTCCTTTATTGTTGCAAGAAATTTAAATTAATGTAATATTTTTCGATTTCTCTTCATATTTCCAGTTTCTCCTAAGTGTTTTAGGTTACTGATTGTTTGATATGTTCTGAGCTTTTCAATACAAGGTTATTCTTGCTAGTATTTTTTTATAACTTCTGATATTTTTCCCAATATTTCTGATAAGTTTCTTTCCAGACCCTCAATGACATAACCTTGAATGGATATTTGCATCATTGTTTCATATAGCTCTTGTTCTTATGATTAAGATTGCTAAAAGGCCTTTAATAATCCTTAATGTTGAGATTTCTAAACTGAGATTAACTTGTTAGCTAATGCTGACATAATGCAAAGCAATAAGCATAAGTCACAGTTAGAAAAAGAATGTGAGCTGTCCTCTTTGTGAGACTAATGATGATGAGTTCCTTTGAACATTGTCAGAGTAACTCATTTACCATGCTCATAGTTTTGTTCATTTTAACCATAGTTGCAGATAGAGATTTTGGTGGATTCTTATGTATTTTTTTTATAATTTTTTCTCACTATTCATGATATGCTAATATTTGAAATGTTACAACTTGTCTCAGTATCCGAAAATTGGGGGACCAGGCCTTGTTGGAGGAATTGATGTATTCAATGGTCGATTTTCTCAGTAAGTACATCGATAGATCCAGCATTCTGATTTCTTTTTGTTTCATCCTCTATGATTGTTTGTTGAGAGGAAATACTTAGGCCATGTGACAGTTTCGTTTTGCAGTGACATTTTGTGGATTGGGCATAATAAGCATAACAATATACTGCATAAGAATATAAAGGATAAACATAATCTTTCAGTTTCAATGAAGTATAATTCACCACATGTTGTTAGCCCCTAGATATAGTGAGTGCTGATGTAAAAATGTAAATGACTTCAGTTTAATCTAGGTGTAAGTACATTGATAGATTTAACATGTTGATTTCTTTTCCTTCGATCATTTGCGATAGTTTGTTGAAAGGAAACACTAACATCCTACGGTGCCAGGTCTTCAATAAGGTGTAGTTGTGTGCAACTATGGAAATAATGCCATTATCACGTTAGCAATTACTTCCCTTTTCTTTAGTGACTTGGATAAATCACTAGGGGGTACTCCCTAAAAGCAACTAAGTGTCAAGAGACAAGGTAGATTACTTGTGTTGCAAGTTGCAAGTTGCAAGGTTGATTATGGAAAAGATTATGGTTGTAAGTTAGAAAACCTTATTAAGAGATGAAATCTAAAGTATTGAAATTTGAAAGAGATGACTCACAATTTGATGACACAATCCATGCATCAATGAAATTGTTTGCATGTGAAGTATATTTGAATAAAGCAAGTAAATGTAAGCAACCCAAAAGCTTAAGTGATTTGCCAAATTAATACTGAACAACTTGTTGGAAAAGGAGCTAGTTCAAAAACTGTAAGATGAGAAGGAATATGTAACAAGTGAAATGTATCTCATTAAACAATGTAAATCAAGTAAACATCGCTGTTGTAGTCTATGATGAGTTAAAGTGTTAGTGACCAGCAATGTAAAATAAGCTTTAAAAAGTAAAGAAGGTTATGAAAGCCTTAGTTACCTTGAATTAAAGCAATGAAATAGATTGCAAGAAAATTTGAAAATAACTTTTGAGATAATACCATTTATTGAACCACAAACCCTTATTCTATTGCCGAGATTGCCAGTAGAATAGAGTCCATCATTTTCAGAAATTGCTTACAAGAAAATTTGTTAATTAAATCAAGTGATGGAGTTGAAAGAAAATAATGCGGTTAATAACAATGAGAAATTTCTAGCAACTTGAATAAGTAAAGTGCAAAGAAGCTAGAAAATTATCAAGTAACTGTTGAAGATTGTGCAACTTCGGAAGATATTCTTCTTGTATTATTCATGTGCCATGTTGTATTATTATTGTACTCCCTTTCAGGCTGTTATTATTGTAATCAATCATGTAAAGTACCTTGAAAGAATCAATGTAAACCCTTTTAGTTGGGTAGGCCCAAAAGAATAAGAAAGAACATGTTATATTGTACCTATGTGAAGTTGGCGTTGGCAAATTAGAAAGTCGGCCCCATAAGGAAAAGTCACTTGGAAAACAAATATAAATAGGTGAGACGCTCCCCTCATTTGGACACATCACTCACTCAAGTAAGTTCGCTGGTGAGAGAAGAGGAAGAACAAGCTGGCTTGGGAGAAGAGTAGCTGCTTGGAGAAGACATTTTATTCTTGGATTTCTATCTTGTCTTATTCTCGAGATCTATGTGTGGAAGAGCATTTAGTTCTTGGTTATACTAGAAGACATTGCACTTACTAACGAATCTATACTGAAGAAGTTTGCTAGGTACAATGTATAAGGTATTGTATTATAATCCATTTTTTTTATAAAGGGTATTGTTATATGATTATTTTAAAATTTTAGAGTATGAAAGGATTACATTAAATGATCCAATTTTAAAAAAAAAATTATGGACATTGTGAATAAAACTATGATGTTACATGAGATATGAGAATTATATATTCTACATAAATCGCCATAAACTTTGACATCTTTTTCACTGGGTCATTCTTTATGTACACAATAATAACACATCTTTTTATGCATAAATTGACATTGGTTAAAATGTTTTGATATCATGTCATAATTGTAAATGTTTTTAGTAGTTTATGAATGTATAAAGATTTTTATTTTTTAGAAGTATTTTCTAAATTTTAGAAATGAAGAGAAATAGAAAATTAAAATCTATATCCTTAGAATTAAATTAGTTTTATATAAATATTTTTTGGTTAAAGTGGAAAACTAAATCAAGCTTATTGTTTGAATCTTCATTATAGGGAATGGCTAAGAGATGGAGAACAAGATCTAGTACAAAGGTTTGATCCTTCTAATGATTTGGATACAATTGGTTTCTTCATTGCAAAATTTAAGGTTGGAGATAAAGAGTAGACCATAAAAGAAATAGAGAAATCACATGGCATTTGAATCAGTGCATTTATTTGTAAGGTATCAACATAATCTTGGATATTGTTTGTTGAAGCATTATTTCACAAAAATCTTATTCTAAAATTTTGACATTTATTCAATGTAAGTTGTTAAATAAATTGATTTTTCATTATTGTAATATCCCGAATTTTGACCTTAACAATAATGGGCATGCGTCCTATTGCATATGAGTTACTTTGATGTTTATATTTGTATATTGGGCGTAAGACCTCACTGCACAGGAGTATGACGATTTGTTAGATATATTGGGTGTAAGCCAATGCACATGTTTATTTAGCTTGTATGCGATTGTATGTTTTGGGCGTGGACCCTGAAGCACATGAGTGATGAGATTTTGTGTTGAGCGCCAGCTCTGGAACACACGAGTTATGGGATTTTTGTGTTGAGCATAAGCTGTGGAGCACATGAAATATAAGAATTGGAAGTGTTGGGCATAAGCCTTGGAGCATTCCAAATTGATGTTGAGCATAAGCTCTAGAGCATTGGATCTTTGACCATTGTATCCCTTGGTGTATTATACAAGTACATCTTAGCATTAGTGTTGAGCGAGAGCTCTGGAATTGCACTAAGTGTAACTCCCACTTTTTAGCGTTGAGCTTGGGATTTGAACAACGGTAGGAGTTACAGAAAATTAATTGTGTTAGAGTGAAAACAACTTTGAAAAACACCGACTTTATCTTACTTATTTTTAAGTTGATTAAATGAAATTTGGAATTTCTACTTCTCATCAAGTACTAAAGAACTACCATGATACACGAGGTAATCCAACATGCAACGAGGTTTAGAGCTTCTTAACTTAGCTGACCAACTCTACCTAAAGACGTTGATAAAATAAATGATTATAAGCTAATGAAAATACCATGCAAATGAGATCATGTTATATGATGCCTAAAATATATATATATATATATATATATATATATTAATTATGAATAAATTNAATAAAATAAAAATAACTAAAAATAATAAATAAGGAGTCTATGTATTTATTATTTACTAAAATGATTAAATAAATATTTAATCATAGAAGAGTCTAATTAGGAACTAGTAAAAGAGTTCATAAGTTGAAGTAAAATAATTATTAAACCTCACATAAATCAATTAAATATTATTTTTAAGAAGATAATGGATTCTTGATCTAACCGAAGTTTTGAAACAAGTGCCATTTTTCCTAAAGATTGTCTATAAGGACCTCAGCCAAGGAAAAGCTCGGGGATTCAATCTGAGTTGATCATTATTCCTAATAATTTTGGAGAGCCTTTCCAAGAGAAAATCAATCTTATACAAAACTTGATATTCCAAATAAAAGAAGCCTCACCTTTAGGAGATTTAGACTACTTTTGCATGTTGGAACCAGCTCGGGGGGATCTTGACTAAAATGAGGAACGGTTCTGGGTCGTGGTTGGGATGAATGTGGTAGTTCCCAAGTTATCCGGTTAACAGATCTAAGGTCAGAGTTATCTAAGTTTTTATCAATTTTGTGTGTTTAAGTGTTTAGGGTTTTTAGCCATTTAAAGCTGAAAAGTTGCAGGTATGGGGGTTTTATTTTCTCCAGTTTTTATCAAAACATATTTACATATTTTTACTCACAATATTTATGCTATAGATTGAAGATTTGCATATTTGAATACATGCTTCAACTAGATTCCATTTGTTTAAATTATGAAACTCAGTCTGGAAAATTTTAGATAATCTTTATGGTTTATTTTTATGTTGCATGCTATTCTATTTGTTTAAACTTAAATCTCGGCCTTTAATTATTAGATAGACTTTTAAGTTGAAATTTTCTTAGTATTGTATTTAAGTGGTTTTAGAAAATATTAGTGTTGACAGTTTAAATTAGATTCAAAACCCTAGTTGCTAGATAAACTAACTACCAGATCTTTGCACAAACATTTTATTAATTTAAACCAGTGATTTAACAGATTTAGATAAAATAACCCTAATGATAAACAAACTCATTTATTTCTAAAAACTAAACATTATATAAACTCTGCACCGACATTAAAATAAACATTGAATAAACCAATTACAAATATATTTATAAATAACCAGACTACAGATCAAATCTCTCAATTGACAAATTCAAACCCTTAGACAAATCACAGTGTTTGCAGTTTTCATATTGCCAGCAAACGCATCATTCCAATTATAAATATTGATAAACTATTACCATTCAACCAAATAGAACCTTAAAACAAAATGCTGTAACCAATATCATAAAACGAGTATCAAATTTACCAAAGGCGTGAAGGCCGGGAGCCTTTCCACGTTTCCTTCCAAATCATGCTATTAAAATATTAACACTTATAAATCTTATTTCACTCAGCCCAACGATTGAATCTTGTAATGATTCACGAAACTTGTCTAAGAAATTACAGTAATATATGTAAAACATCCAAACCAAACATAGTTTATTTCTAAAACGCAACGTGTTGAGTGGAATCCAAAGAACCAAAACGTTAATCACCATAAGAACCATATTAACAAAATAAAGAATTATATTCTTTAAAACGCAGTCACAATAATTAAAATACCCAGGATCAAATTTTGTGAGCACACAACGAAAATACCAACTTGTTACTGGCTGTATCATTCACATAGGTTTTCACCTTATAGGCTGCCCACTTTTCATTTAAAAAACATGTATATAAAACTACGGAATAGAGCTATGCTCGTTCCCAAACAACATTACCTACGCAAACACAAATTACACATAAAATATCAAATTACTTACACAGACTACGTTGCAATCGCATTGCCTAGGCTATTATGCTTACGGCTGCCTGTAGAAGCGACCAAACTATAAACAAGCCAAACTACCTTCTCATCTAAACAAACACATCCATTTTAAAACCACACTCTACTACCATACGCATAAATTATCAAGTCGTGGCATCATTTGTGCCATCGCAAAGCAATGGCACTGTAAAATTTAAAAGAAAATGCATTATAAAACACAAAGCCTTATACCCAAACAAAAATTCCATTATAAGTCAAACTGAAAACCAAATCTATTTTGTAGCAAATGGTAAAACTTATACACAGAGCCGAATATCATTTTAACTAGTCAAACATATCGAGTTTTATAAATGACAGAGCCATGAAAGGCTATACACAGTCGTGTATACAAAATGCCCAAAACAGTTTAATAAACCCCAAACAGTGAATGGCTCAAACCATACATTCCCCATACCCAAGCTTCGAAACCATCTGATACAACATAGCTAGTGTAAAAGTCCATTGCCATTGCGGGGCTTACCAGGAGTTTGGTTGCGTGGGCAACTCACAACTCTGCCTTCTAAACCACGCAGAGTACCCACGCTCTGTTCATCTGCACAACGAAACGAATTGGAAACATAAGGATGCCAATCAAACGATAAACTAACCAAACAACGTAAGGGTGCAAACCAACGACAAATGCATATCTGTCTGCAAGCATAGAGCATGTTGGTTGCGCAGCTCTCTTCGGGAGCGTGAGATCTCCATCTCAACCACATCGAAAACCAAAAGAATGACATCAAACCCCTAACACAATGCTTAAGGCAGAGAGTGTGCGAAATCCAAGGCACATTTCTCACCATCATTTAAAACCTTGTCATCTCAATTCTTGAACCCTCCACCATTGAGAATTGCAAGGTTTAAGCCATAGTTTCGATGGCATAACCATATGCCATAAACACAAACCCCTCCACACTATAGTTCAAGCATATAAAATATTACATCCAAGGTTTTTAGGGCCTTCAGCGCATATATATATATATATATATATATATATATATATATATATATCATAACCCCTTCTTACCATAGATACAAGGTGTAGTCTAGGCTTAAGACCCTTTGTCCTATTTCAACTTTTGAGCATAGGAATAGTATTGTTTATGCGTAGAATGTTGTAGATGTTAGGACTATATTTTTGCCACATTCACAAGACTAAGTTCACCAGCGAAATCACCTGCATAGGAAACTAAAAACATGCATTAGCTTATGATGAACTAAATAAACTCTGTATCATAGGAACCTTACCTTTTCGAGTGGTCCTTTAAAGGACATAACCCCGCCACTCCACCCCTTGACATACAGAGGTAAGTCAACCTTTTCATAATAAACCATAAACGAATTAAATACACGTAAAACAAAAGTAAGACGTAAAGCAAAATAATTATCGACAAATGTCAGTAATTATTATAGACAGGAAAAGTAATCTTATAAACATGTCGAAGTATAGAACAACATTATGTAAGACATCATCATCACCCAATAAAAACACATAAGGAAAACAACAGACAAAACTTAGGTTCAGTTCTACAAACTTTTATTCCGCAATAGAAAATGAAGATGTCCTTAAGATCTAGCAGTTAATTATCATGTTATGCTACTTTGTTATACAAAAAATTATGAAATTTTTGATATAATTAAATTTAAGCAAAATTAATTAAAACAAACAAAATAACATATATAACTAAAATTATCTAACCCCTTCAACCTAAGAGTGTGAATTAAATTAATAATTTCTACATATAATTTAAAATAAAAACCCATTAATTTAAATTATATATATATATATTCCCAAGCAAAAAAATCCTTTTATTCATTGAATAAATATGGGCTGTTATATTGAGCTTACATCCTTTTTTACTTTCAAGGCTTCTCTTTTTACATTTCTTTTCTTTATCCAAAATCTTGTGTATTCTGTCTTTTTGATAAAAATGCATCAAAAATTACTTCCTATATTGTCATGTTTGAGCTTTTATTGCTCTCATGTCATTGTGATGAACTGTATGACTTGCCCGTTGATGTGTTCTTCTACATCGATAATTCCGAGCTGGATAGCTAGTGCCAATTTTGACTGAATGTCTTCCTTTGTGTTCAGCTCTCTATAAATATGGGCAAACGATATATGTTCGAAATAAGATCTTAACATTTGAATTTCGTTTAACAGATGTGGTGCTCTTCTGTTATTGTTTCCATTGGCCCATTCAATTACCATTATATATATATATAACCTTAAAAAATATTTTAAATTTTATTTAACATTTTTTTCTTTTTCTAAATGATTAATTTCATTATTTTTGAGAAAATCATATAAATTAGACAACACTTACTATTTTAAATTTTATAACGTTATATAAACAAATTATATTTTGTATACATTTCATCTTTTTTAAATAAAAATAAAATTTTAATTTAAAAAATAATGTTATTTAAAAATTATTAAAAAATAATATATCTCAATAATATATAGAAATGTTTTTCCATATTTATGAATGTGTATCTTCAATGAAGTTTGATTATATTGATTAGTATGTTTTTATTAGGAAAAATCAATTTACATATTCTTTTGCATAACATTAACCCAATGTCAACATAATATGGTTGCAACCCATCATAACTTGTTAAATGATTCATAAGGGTTTTGTATGATGGCACCACCTTATTCACTATACAAGATATCTAAAAGGTTTTTAATATAGGTCTATTGATGTAGAAATAATTGAATTAGGGTTATGAAGCTTTTTGGGGGTTAAGAAGCTACTAAGTTGTTTTCGTATTTAAATATGTTTACCTTGCATGTTGCATGTCACAATTGGTATTCATTAGTGAAATTATTGAAAAAATAAATTTTGTACTTAAATATATTTACCTTGCGTGACACAATAATTGGAAATTCTTGGAAAAATAAATTTTAAGAACTAATGTTAATCATATCTAGTTTTAAAGATGATATATAGATATGTGGAATATTAAAAAATAGATAGGCACATACAAACATTCGTAATTTATTTGTGCAGAAATTGAGTGTCATTTTAGCACTTAAATTACATAAATAGAGACAAAAGGTAGTGTTGATCATAACTTTAGAGGATGTCCTTCTCTGTAGGTGCTTCTTTGAAGTTGCCTCCTTTACAATGAATTGCTCATTACATCACTTTCCTAGAATAAGGCCCTTGGTGATGACATGCACTACTGGAAACACTTCATATGACTTTGGTTAACTAGCTGGCAAATTTTCCATGCTCATTTTGTAAAGATAATTGTCTACATTAACTATAAGATAAATGGAGATTTTAGAAGTTATCACATGTATGAGTATTGCAATCATTTAAACAAAAGTAGTTAAAATTTGTAGTGAAAATATGAGTGTATTAGAGGCAGTAAAGCATACGGTGGGTGTTGTCCGCCGAATGCACATCGTCAGGAGAAATCTTTTGGGTTGTTGTTTCTCTAAGTGGGAAAGGTGTGGCCTTGGGGGCAAGCAATGAGCCAGGTACTGTCACCTGAATCCCAGCTCCTCCATTTAGGCTAACTCTTAACGAATCCAACGGGGTAGTCCCTAACAAAGAGTTTTCTATGGCTCTATGTTTTTAAGTGTTTTTTGGTGTTGTGATGCGGATGAGTGTTGTTTAGGAGTTTTTTGAGATAAAATAAAATACACAATTCACGTTGCAATTACAAAACACAAATATCAAGATGAAACAATATATGACGACTTGGAATTTAAATAAGCATCCACAATATAATGACTTTAAGAATTAAAAGACAAATGGTCCAAATCAGGGTAATACATATAAGTTTTGAAGACCAGTGCCAAATAGAGTCAATTAGTGCTTGGGATGCTACAGATACAAGTCTCGATATAATGTTTGTTTGATTGTTTTGAAATTGTTCTTGGTTGATTTTATAGTATTTTAAGTAATCTTGTTTTTAGGTGTCTAGGGAAATCTAACCGGAAATACTTTCAGTGGCTCCATTCGAAGACATGTCGGTGCCGGTCTGGCTCACAAGTTAGGTGTTCAGAGAATTTAACCAGCAAGCGTCTAGATTGAGTAGTCCGGCGTCCCCACTTGGAATTTTCCCACTACCTGAGTATTTATCGAATCAACGTCGGTTCGTTGGTAATGGGGTTAAAAGTTTAATTATATTGAATCTTGCCCGATTAATCAGTCCAATACCATTAATGAGTGTACTCCAGTTTTTTTTAGGCTGGTCAGAGCATACTCCGGCAAGGAAACAACGAATAAATTTAAATTTTATTAAATGGGAGTGATGAGTTGCGAATTTTAATTAGAGCATACAGATGAACCTTTTCGATAGAGAGTGCTCTTGACTTGTCTTATGACAGAGGTTCAAGAGACTTTAACTAATCTATATGCTAAAATGCAGTAAAAGTGCAATGCTTATGCTCTTCAACAGACAGTGCTCTTGAATCGTCTTATGACAAGTTCAAGAGTTTTTTGTTCCTTTTAAAGATAGATAAAGCATACACAAGGAACACAAGTGATTGCTCAAATAATAATAACAAATGCAAAAAATGAAACTAGCAATTAGTGAAAAGTAATTCTAAGCTAGCAATTAGTGTTCTAAAGCAAAATGAAAAGCTTATCTAAGTACTGAAAATGAAACTAAGCTAAAGAACACACTAAAACATTCTTCCCAAAATGGGGAAGAAACACAAACTATGGGAGACTTTATCCCACTTAGCCTTATTTCATTAATATTTTACAAGATAAGGGAATTTAACCCTTGAAAATGAAGAAAGTGGCCAAACAAGAGAACTTGAAGCCTTATTATGACTTGTACAAAGGATAAAAGGTTTTTTGGGTTCAGATCCTTGTCTTTTGGATCTAACTTTGCTTGCTCTTTTCTTGCTTGATTTTGCTCTTGGTTCACCTATAAGTAAAAGCTTTAAACAACAGCTAGTGAGAGTGTTAGGAAACCAAATTTCAACTTATGATTTGAAAAAAATGAAAGTGAATGAGATGATAAGTGCCCAATGAGATAAATAAGAGCCCAAGACAGAAAAACAAGACCAAAAATCAAACCTTGGAAATGAGAGGAAAAACTTGCTTTTTATGACGCAAAATACGTGTTTTTCAATGAAATGACTTGAAATTTTTTGAGAAATAAAATTTTAAATATTTTTTTTAAAAATATTTTAGGCTAATTTCCATAACTGGAAAATAGCAGAAAATTGCAAAAACTCAGTAAAAAATCAGCAAGCTTGAAATGGAACGCTTTTCGAGAAAATGATGAAAAGATAAAAAAAAAAAAATTTTAAAACCTTTCAAAATTTTTTCTAATGTTTAGGCTAATTTCCAGAATTGGAAAATAGCAGAAAATGTCAAAAAATCAGCAAAAAACAACAAGCTTAAATTTGCATGTTTTTCAAGAAACAGTACAAAAACTTGAAAAAACAAATTTGAATTTTTTTTTTAATTTTTAAATGAATTTCCAAAATTGAAAATTAATGAAAAACACAGAAAAGCCAGCAAGCCTAATAGTGGAAATTTGCACGTTTTTTGAGAAAATTTGTGCATGTTTTCCAAGGCAAAAAAGAAGTAAAAAATTTGACTTTTAATCACTAGTCTTGATATTTCCAGCTAGTTGAAAATACACAAGAGATAGTGGAGAAAGAGAATTGGCACGCAAAACAATGCCGCAATTGGAAAAAAAAATCAAAGTACTTTTCAAGACAAAGGCTTGGCAAAAAGAATGATGGTCTTGGGCAAAAAACTTAGAGATATTTGGCACTTAAAAAAATGGAAAATGAAAGAGTAACAAGCCGAGTAAAAGGAAATAATAGATTTACAAGTTTGTAATGAAGCTAGGATCTTAGATCTAGTAAAAATTAAAGATTGAAAATAATAGATCTAAACCCAAGCAAGTAGATCAAAGTGTGAAACTTTGATTTACTTAGCCAATCATAATGCAAGATCTAGAGATATGAAAGATTTGAGAGTATTGCACTATTTAGAAAGAAAATCAAAAGATAAAACCTGTGAGTGTAGTAGATCCGCTTTGTAGTAACCAATGTAACCAAGAGATTTTTTGATATAGTTTGTTTGATGGATGAGGCAAGCAAGCTTTGTTTCTTGACGTTTTGAAGTAGAATCCTTCTTTGGGAACTTGTAGGATGAATGTATAAACCAAGCAAAAGCTCTTGCACCTGGGATAATACCTGAAAGCCACAAAGATCAAAAGAAAAACATAGATCAAATAATATTGTGCTAGATTGTTAGCATTCTAATCACAAGATCATATACTTAAGAATCAAAA
The DNA here is from genome assembly GCA_001517045.1 of Pseudotsuga menziesii. Taxonomy (NCBI): domain Eukaryota; kingdom Viridiplantae; phylum Streptophyta; class Pinopsida; order Pinales; family Pinaceae; genus Pseudotsuga; species Pseudotsuga menziesii. Next base: position 103,953 of record LPNX010212835.1, read on the forward strand.
GAGGTGAGATAAGAATGGTATCACCTTAAACAAGATGAAGCATAACAAAGAACTCCCACATGGACCTCCAAAGTCTTCTTGCTTTATTCAAATTCAAAATACATTACAAATTTCTCCAGAGTGTACTAGCACAAATTCTCCATATCTAAATGGGAAGAAGAGCCTCTTATTTATACAAAAAAGAAAGAAAATAGGGTTCAAATCCCTAAATCTGGACTAAGAGTAACACTGGAGAAATTGAATGAGCCGGCATGATGATTTGGAGTTGAACTGAGCTACAACTGAGATAAGACTGAGTTGTAATGATGGGGGGGGTGAGGTGGCTCATCCCCCCTCGTAATGATCACCAGTCCAATGAATAACCCACACTTGAACCAAAAATGAATTGAGCCAAAGAGGGCGAATTTCTGATGGATAGTTCAACTGCTACACTCCGATACTTGGTTTGAAATAGACCGATGTTGATTGGAATCATCGTAAATGCTCTGTGCCGGGATAATTAGCTCTTTATTTTATTCAATTTGGCCTTTTTTGGAGATATTTTGATTTTCTCCAATTTATTATTTTTTATTATTTTAATTAATATTTCTCATTTTTTTGGTTTTTTGAGAAAATATTAATTATAAGGCCAAATAATAGTCCGAAACTTACAATAAGTGTGTCTAGAGGCTAAATGAATGTTTTGGCTTAGAAAATAAGTGTTTATTTTCCAAAAACACTCCCCAGAACACTTAATTATTACAAATTGAAAATTTTCAATTAAAACATGGTCAAAATGGTTTAATTAATTGAAAAATTTAATTAATTCCCTATAGTCAAAAAATAAAAATTAAAAAACTCAACGCCACCGGTAAAAAAAAAATGGCAACTTTTTAAAGCATCCCGAGGCTTAGTAAATGACCATAGAACATATCAATAGTGCCTAGTAGGTTCATATTTATTAGTTGGACTCTAATAACCCCCTAAGGCCCAAATTTCAAAATCGGGCATTCTAGCTTTGGAGGAAGCGGGAGAAAAGCTCATCAATTATACTCGGCTATAAGCAAAGCATAATCGACAAGGGAAAAAACTCCTTGGAACACCTTAGTTGAAATCTATGTCTTAGGGGACCGAGCCACTCAAAACCCCTACTAGCACACTTTATTACAAAACCCCCATGGGGCATGGTCATTTCAACATAAAAATAAAAATGACTAGTCAAAATTGGCTAGGAAAAATATTTTGAACAACTGCTACACTGAATATGAACATTGACCATGTTCATCAAATGGCGGCTCGATAAGAGGTTCAACTATGGTACAAAATAGTTGGTAACAGTGGGGTAGAAACCGCAAGCACATGAACTTAATTTCATTTAGCACAAATGTGGGTTTATGAGTGGAGAAAAACATAGTGGACTTGTTTGTTAAAGCATCGAAGCCTTGATTATATTTTATTAGTGATTTATTCAAATTTGATTTCCAAATTTGTAGGTGCCAATACAATCAGTCTTGAAGACATAAAATTGGCACTAAGGACCTAACCTAGATAATGGTCAATGACGTAATTGTATTACACATTTGCATTTTTTAAGTAGATAAAGTTGACATTTTTTTAATTTATCTATTTAAGTGTTTTCCTTTTTTATGCATAATTATTGAATCTATATACTTAAGTGATAATATGAATTATTGTGTGCTTATGTTAATATTGACTTATTACCTAGTAGCATACCACAATGTTAACTTTGGCACTATAGCCTGAACAATTAATGAATGCTATTATGATAAATCAAACTCTGCAAAGGAGCATGTTGGATTGTTGTGATAAAAAATCTGGCATTGTGAATTCATCACAACATGTTTTATGTTTTTTGTGTCAACCTTAAATCACACAATAATAGAGTCGATAATAATCTAGGTGCATTTATCAAAGGTTGCAATGCATTGGTAAGCCTTTTCCGAATAAATTTTAGCACATAAGTGCTAAGTATTGGCCAACAAAAAATCAAACAAGAGTAACTGAATACATTGCATGTTTTAAGTAGGAAAATTCTATCTCCATTGCTTCTATAGTAATGTAGAGATCTTTATATAGCATGCTAGTGTAATGAACAAACACAAGTTTCCTCCTTAGCCTTTGTGATTATAGAGTCCTTCATAGAGGCTTTATGTCATGCCCCTCCCAAAGCTTGTGACACCATGGAGCATGCTGTCAAGAGGTGGGGCGTGCGTCCACACCAAAGGCATTGGTGCATGGCAAGTCCGAATGACACAAGATCTTGGGAGCCAGAGATGACGTGGGTGACCATTAGAAGTCAAAATCCTAGCATGAAGCTCGGGTTGGAAGATCAGCAAATGGCGCATCGGGAGCCTAGATGGACATCACGCTTAGAAGCGCGTTGGGACAAAAGCCCCAAATTTGGAGTTGGCGCGTGGAAGCTCCGTGGGGAGCATTGGTTGGCTTGACGTGTAGACTTGGTAAGGCATTGGCATAAACATGAAGCAAGGCATGTGACCATGCAAGGGTCGCATTTGCTGGTTGGCTAGCATATATATGGGTGATGGAGACCCAGACCAAGTAAGCAAGAAGAGGCATGTGATGCACCAAGAGCTTTTTGGTTTGACAATTGGGAAAGAAGTGTAGGTAGCGTAGGGGTACACCTCGCATAGTCACAACCTGCAAGGAAGAGTCTTGGATAGAGGTTCAATTGGCAAGGGGATGCGACAGTCAAGGAGCTTGCAAGGAGATTTTGTAAATTCTTGGGGTTTCCTTGTGACTGCTTATTGGGAGCACGAGTAGGAGTGGCCTACAGACACTCTATCTTTGTAATTGTTGTATCTTGTAATCTTTCCAAGTATATGAACTTCAACATGCTTGGTTTGGGGTGCCACTTATGATTTTCCTAAGTGTTGTTTTTGTTTTACGTGGGATGCCTAAGTAAGAAAATTGGCTAAGTATAGACACAGTTACATAACTTAAGCAAATCGGTTAGGTTTTAACTTTGCAGGTAGGCATAGTTAGTTGGAGCTCTGCCAAGTTGGTCTCTCCCTTGGTAATCTCCAGGTAATGTCACATGATCCCTCAAAAGTAGGAATTGACTAGTGTCAAGTTGTGCCATGATAGGTGGTATCAGAGTTTCAGAAGCTTGCAACTAAACAGATGCAAAGGAAGAGTCGGAGGATATGGGGCTTGTATTGGCTCCTATTGGAACAACCATTGCAGGATTAGTTAGATAGGCTCGAAGGCTGGACGAGGTCGTCAGGAAGAGATAGTGTTCCTCTGACCTTGGCGACAGAAAAGGAGAAATCCTGGAAAGGATTCTTGCCAACTCGGTTGTACACCGATGGAATCCCAAGGTGAAGGACTCAGACGCTCCTCTAGCGGGTTTTTGCAGTATTCCATCGCAGAGGAGGACGCACGATGGGTGCAACTGGTTTGCGAGATGGTGGGAAGACAGAGTTGTGGAAGTGAGGAATCAACAAAGTCAAGTATTTTCCAACACCTAGGCTATGTCCATGGCATCCAAGGGATGCATGCCAATCATGAGCGACAAAAGGGTTAAAGCTCTCCTGGACACTAGAGCTTCACACAATTTTTTGAAGAAAGAACTTGCAGAAGAGATAAGGCTTAAGAAGAAAGTTTGTGAAGTGAATGTCGAGGAAATCAATTCTTTGGCCAAAGTTGCAGTTGGTCTAGCTTCTGGGTTGCATGTGATCTACCCTGCAGTTGGAATTGTTTGGAAACATCGACCTTGATAGGTTCAACATCGACTTCGACAAGTTTCACACCTTGACAGGTTCATCATCGACTTCGAAAAGTTTTGCACCTCGACAAGTTAAATACCGACTTCAATAGATTCAACATCTTGACATGCATTGTTGACACCGACGACCGATGAACTACGACATATTGTCTCTGTGTCTTCCAGCTATTTGTAATAGTTGAACTTTTGGAACCGTTCCAAATTATCTTGTAAATGAATGTAACGAGCAGACAACCCAAGCATTCCGAGCACTTTATTTAAGCAGGTACATTATTTTAATATATAGTCGTAATACAACAATAATGCAGTAATGAAGTAACATAGATTAGTTCGAATTCTTGCATATTGTTTGTTTGTGTGTGTGTGTGTGTGTTTCTGTGTGTAGTGTATTTCCTGCTTTGGTTATTATTAATATGCTTTCGCCATAACAATACTCGTATCATTCAATCGAATTGTTGTCCTCGTCGTGCACCTAGGTGCGGTCAGATCATTGGTAACATAGCTTGTTCGTGCTTAAGTCGTGTGTAGACACTTCTATCGAGGTTACCCGACTTATGCATGTTCAAACACGCTCACAAACTTATCAATCCAAGAAGACACTACCTTTGACTTCAGAGTATCTATCTACTCACAACACTGGACTAAAGATGTTCAGAAAAACAAACAATAAACATGCAACTGACGAGACATAGCAACTCATAGAACAAGAACTGGCTTGAAAACGAACTGAAATGTTCTCCCAATTCAATGAGATTCTCAAGCGATTTTGCTCAACATCAGGAGGATTCTTGACAAGAATGAACTCTGAAAAAATGAGTCCATTCAAGGTGCAAATGAACTTGGACATACTAAATCTAGAAGGCAAGATTGACATGGAATCCATAGACAATTGGGTACAAAAACTAGAGTCCTATTACTCTGTGAACCAACTCTCAGAAGCTGAAAACATCACCATTGGATCCTTAAAGATGTCGACCTCTGTGCACTGCTGGTGGGAGAACGTATTGACAAAGATGGAGAATGACGGAGACCCCATAGAGACATGGAGGAAATTTGTCGAGTACGTTCAGAAGGAGTTCTACTTGCCCAAGTACATTGAACAACAGTATAAGAAGTGGCAGCAGCTAAGGCAATGGAAAGACTAGTCCTTCCAGAGTTACATCGACGAGTTCTATCGGCTCATGGATAGACTTGGCGTTCAAGAAGAAGAAAAATTACTTGTTTTGAAGTACGTCAACAGATTGTCCCTGTACATTTATCAAGAGATGGAGTTTCTGACTGCCAGTATGCTTGTAGATGGATTCCACTATGCCAGTAAGATTGAAGCCAAAAAAAGGAAAAACACGCTTCGTGACTAAGCCGATAGGATGAACATCTGACAATAAGTCACTAGCTAACTCCGATAAGTCAATACACCCTTCTCAACCGACTTCGCCAAAGTAGGACCATGACAAAAAACATTTTTTAGAAAGACAAGAGGGAACATACCAAACAATCCCCTACCTAGAAATGGTTTGATCATCACAATTCATCATGGCATGATATGTCTGAATACAAGGCTTGGAAGACAATTTTGGCAAAATTGTCTACCTCTGACTTGTCCAATAAAACCCTAGTAGAATCTGACCTAGAAGCATCGACCCTTTTGACATCGAACTTGATCACTCCAACAAGCTCGACAACCGTCGATGAGGAGGAACTAGAGCGCCTGTTCCATACACAGATATGGGTTCCAACAATCCATCGCATTTGATTGTGGATAATGGAATCCATAAGAACTTTGTTTCTGAAGATATTGTGAAGAAACTAGGTCTTGTCACCACTCCACATCCTTAGCCTTATAATATCGGTTGGATGAAGGATGGACAGGAACTAAGGATCACTTGACAATGCAAAGTCACCTACTTCATTAATCCTTTTGAAGATGAAGTACTCTGTGATGTGGCATCACTTTTTTTATCCGACGCCTTGCTTGGGAAACCTTACTTATGGGATCGACATGGGAGCTATTAGTCACAACCTCAGAAGGTGATTGTCAAAATACGAAACCAATTGTATGGTATACTAGAGCGACGACCTACACCAACGGTGGCAATGATATCTTCTAAACAGACAAAGAAGCTCATCAACCATGCTCTGAGATTCGCATTGATCATGATTAAGCCTCAACATCCCAAGAGGAATGCAGGAACTAGTCGACTCATCGACCAGTGCAGCTCCCGACAGTAGCAACTGATTGACAATGTTCTTGATGAACACTAGAATGTATTTCAGGAGCCAAACGAAGTACCTCTACATTTCTAGGTAAAACACTCCATTGAACTTGTTCCTGGTTCTTCATTACCTAATGCATCTGTTTACAGAAGATCCATTTTCAAGAATGAAGAGATTCACATACAGATTCAAGATTTGATCAACAAAGGTCACATTCGACCTAGCTCCTCTCCTTGTCGAAGTCTAGTCGTCCTCGTTCCAAAGAAAAATAGGACTTGGCCATATGCATCGACTACCGGGATCTCAACAAGATTTTGGTAAAGAATATATACCCTCTGCCAAGGATAGATAGACTAATTGACCATTTGAAAGGTGCTAAATTCTTTACTAAGATCGACCTCAAATCGAGATATCATCAAATTCCGATCGAGCCCACCGATGTATGGAAAATTGCTTTCAAAACCAAGGAAGGATTGTTTGCAAGGTTAGTCATTCATTTCGGCTTAACCAATGCACCTATGACCTTCATGCAATATATGGATGACATTCTTCGACCTTTCATTAGCAAGTGTGTCATTGCCTACCTAAACGATGTATTTATTTTTAGTTGATCATTAGAAGGATATGTCCGACAATTTCGACAAGTCCCCGACACTCTTCGACAACATCGACTCTATTTGAACATGGACAAATGTTCATTTGCGATGAACATCATCAAATATTTGGGGCATGTAATCAACTTTGCAGGCATTCACATCGATCTAGAAAAAAGTAAAGATCCTTAAAGAGTGTCCCATTCCTTAAGACATTCATGAACTAAGAAGTTTTCTTGGTTTGGAAAATTTTTATCGACGATTCATACTCGGATTTAGTCAGATAGCTTGGCCTTTAAATTAGTTTACTAAGGGAAATGGGAAAATTGTCTTCAAATGGACATAGACATAACAACAAGATTTTGAGTACCTCAAACACAAGCTCTGTACAACACCAATACTTGTGTTATATGATTTTCATCAGCCTTTTGAGATTGAGACAAACGCATTGGACTACGCCTTGGGTGTAGTGATCACTTAGTTTGGTCACCTAGTCTCTTTTCATTCCAAAAATTTTAGTTGGGAAACTGGCACCGTAGGACATACTTTACAACGATGCCTTTGGATGACTTTGACATGATCCTTGGACATGAGTTCTTGGGAAGAGAAAAGGTGGTGGGTTTCCCATTTTTTGACAGGTTCGTTATCCTGAGTGGGAAGAAACCGTGTGTGGTACACATATCTGCGAGGAAGGAAGGAAGAAGGTTGTCATTGGTATTTGCACCTGGAATTAAGAAATCAGTTTGGCGGCCAAATTTGTGGATGTACGTTGCAGCAATGCTTGGTGAAGCTGCGAGAGACACTGGGACTCCTGTGCCTCTTGACCTTTCCAGCTTGGTCACTACAAATGAGGATTTGATGCCCGAGAGCTTACCAAGGGTGCTACCCCCATGATGTGCGATGAACCATCGTATTGAATTGGAGCTAGGATCAAGACCTGTTGTCAAGGACCCTTAGCATTTGTTGAGACCCAAGTTGGGCGATTTGAAGCAGCAGTTGATGGAGCTCATCAATGGCATATTCATTAGGCCTTCACGGTCTCCCTAAAGTTCCCTGTGTTATTTCAACAGAAGGATACGCCAGAGTTGCGGATGTGCTTAGTCTACAAAGCTTTGAATAAGCAAGCTGTGAAGAATCAGTATCCCCTTTGGTTATTAGTTGATTGCTTTGAAAAATTGGCCAAGGCAAGAATGTTCTCAAAGTTGGATTTTAGAAAGGGATATTATCAAGTGCAGATTGTGGACGGTGATGGGTACAAGTCTACATGTGTAGTAAGATATAGAAACTTTGAGTTTTTAGTTATGCCGTTTGGTTTGTGTAATGTGCCTCAATGTTCTGCATGTTGATGAATGAGGTGCTAAGATCATTTTTAGACAAGTCAATCATTGTCTACTTGGATGAAATCGTTGTTTTTAGAGAGAACATGGAGGAGAACAAATGACACCTACTGAAAGTATTTGAGGCATTATGGAACAACCTACAATACTTGAAGAAGTCTATGTGTTTGTTTGGAAAGACAAAGGTCCCATTATTGGGCCATTGGATTGGTCAAGGGTGTATTCGCATGGACAACAAGAAGGTTTAGCGATAGAGGATTGGGAAGCGCCACAGATGGTGCAGGAAGTGCGGAGCTTCTTGGGATTAGAAAACTACTACCGAAGATTCGTGGAGGGATATTCCCAGAGGGTTCCCCTCTCACGGAGTTGTTGAAAAAGAACAAGGCATGAGGATGGTTGACAAGGTGCCAAGTTGCACTTGATGAGATAAAACAAAGGCTTTCAAGTACACCAGTACTGCGGTTTCTAGACTTTGAGAATTCATTCGAAGTGCAGACAGATGCGTCGAATTTTTCCATTGTAGGCATGTTGATGCAAGATGGTCACTTAGTGGCTTATAAAAGGCGAAAGATTAAGGATTGGGATTGTAGATACTCGGTTCATGAGAAAGAGATAATGATAGTGTTGCATTGCTTACAGGTGTGGCAACACTACTAGATGGGAAATTAGTTTGTGGTCAAGACAGACACTGTGGCTACGAGTTACTTCACGACACAACCAAAGCTGTCTCCTAGGAAGGCGCATTAACAAGACTTTTTGGCAGAGTTTGATATGGTGTTGGAGTATTGAATAAGAAGGATAAATGTAGTTGTAGATGTGTTAAGTTGGAAAGCTCAACTTGTGACCTTAGTAGAGCAGCCACAAGGTCCAACAACTCGAGGAATTTCTGACTTGCGGTAGAAGATTCGGGAGAACTTGATGGGGGACCTGACAGCCAAGGGTATTATGGAGTAAGTGCGAGACGACAAGACACATAAGTTTTGGGTAGAGGAGAGATTACTTACTTTTGGAGGGCGATTGTATGTCCCGAAGACAACCAATCTAAGAAGAGACTTATTGCGGGATTGTCACGACTTCACATGGGTAGGCCACCCAAGTCTGCATAGGACGCTGGATTTGCTAGAAATAGGCCTCTATTGGTAGCATATGCAACGAGATGTTAAGGAATACATATGAATGTGTCTTGTATGCCACCAATACAAGCACATGTCTAAGATGAAAGAAGTAAGGCTTTAGCCTCTACGAGTGTCGGAGAATCCTTGGGTGAGAATCTCAATGGCTTTCATCACTCAGCTACTAATATTGCGGGGTTGCAACAAAATCTTCATCGTTGTAGACATGCTCTCCAATTACACCACGTTCTTGCCCGTAAGGATCCTTGCATGGCGGAGGATGTAGTGTGGATGTTCTTTAAGAATTTGGTGAAGTTTTGGGGCTTGCCACTCATTAGAGGAAATCCAAGGTCTGAAATGGGATTCCTAAGGAAAATAATAAAATAATAAAAATAATATTATAAATTTTGAAGGAAAATAAACAAAAACTACTTTTTGTTTTCGTATTTTTAACTGAATTTCTATGGTTTTACTCAAATTTTGAGTGGGAGCACTCGTTGGATGTGGAATTCAATTCTGCATCCAACAAATACCCACATTGCATACTTTTGATGGACCCCACCCCTTGAAAAATGAGACATACATTAAAAAAACATAAAAATTTCAAGTAATTTCCAATGGAATCTCATGGTGAATGACATGGGTGCTCCTCTAGCTTGTTGTTGCAATAGTTCCTCATAGAGGAGGATGCACGATGGGGGAAATAGGTTTGCGAGATGGTGGGAAGATAGAGTTGCGGAAGTGAGGACTCGGTGAAGTCGACTCTTTGTCGATTTCACTAAGTCTTTGCTAACACCTAGGCTCTGTCTAGGGCGGCCAAGGGACACACCAATCATGAACGATAGAAGGGTGAAATATCTTGTGGACATTGTAGATTCACACAATTTCATGAAGAAAGAACTAGTGGAAGAGATTGGGCTTAAGAAAAAATGTTGCGACACGAGCATCAAGTCGATCAATTATTCGACCAATGTTGTTGTTGTTCTAGCTTCCAGGGTCCATGTTTAGTTGGGAAAGGGCTAGGGAAGGACAAAATTTACAATGATTCCTTTGGACTACTTCGACATTATCCTTGGACAAGAGTTCTTGCGAAGAGAAAAGGCGGTGCTTTTTCCATTTTCCAACAGGTTGGTCATGTTGAGTGGGAAGAAATTGTGTGTGGTACACACATATATGAGAAAGGAATGAAAAAGGGTGCAGTTGGTGTCTACACTTGGCATCAAGAAATAACCTTGGCGGTTAGATTCACAGATGTACATTGCATTAATTCTTAGTGAAGATGCGGGAGATACAAGGAATCTTGTGCCTCCTGACCTTTCTAGCTTACTCTCTACAAATGAGGATTTGATGCTCGAGATCTTATCAAGGGTGCTACCCCCACGACGTGCATTGAACCATCGTATTGAATTGGATTCAGGCTCAAGACATGTTGCGAAGGATCCCTAATGTTTGTCGGTTGTTGAGTTGTAGGAGTTGAAGTGACAGTGGATGGAGCTCACCAATGCCAACTTCATTAGGCCTTCACGGTATCCCTATGTTTCCCCTATGTTACCCCTATGTTATTTCAGTAGAAGAAGGATACACTAGAGTGTTCTCAATGTTGGATTTGAGAAAGGGTTATTATTAAGTCCAGATTGTGGAGGGCGATGAGTACAAGACTACTTGTGTAATAAGATATGGAATATTTTAGTTTTTAGTTATGTCAATCAATCTATGTAATGCACCCCAATGTTCTGCACGTTAATAAATGAGGTGCGAAGAACACTCCTGGACAGGTCAGTCATTGTCGACTTAGATGACATTGTCATTTTCAATGAAAACATGGAGGAGCACAATAACATAAGTCTTTTAGGAGCTACGGAAGAACCGACTATACTTGAAGAAGTCTAAGTGTTTGTTTGGGCAGATGGACATCCCATTCTTGTGCCATTGGATTGGTCAAGGGGGTATCCGCATGGACAACAATAAGGTTTTAACCATAGAGGATTGGGAAGAGCCCATGGGCAATGGAGGAAGTGTGGAGCATCCTGGGCTTAGACAACTACTACTGAATATTTGTGGAGGGATATTCCTAGATAGACTCCTCTCTCATACAGTTGAAAAAGAACAAGGCATGGGGATTGTCGGCAAGGTGCCAAGTTGTGTTTGAATAGCTAAAACATAGACTTGCAATTGCACTGGTACTACGGTTTCCAAACTTCACGAAGCCATTCGAAGTGTAGACGAATGTGTTGGATTTTTCCATTGGAGGCATGCTGATGCAAGACAACCACCTTATGGCTTATGAAAGTGAGAAGATTAAGGATTGAGAGTGAAGATACTCATTTCATGAGAAAGAGATGACGATAGTGGTGAATTTCTTATGGGCTGGGAAAGGAGTTCATGGTCAAGACAGATAATGTGGCTATGCATTATGACACAACCAAAGTTGTCCCCCAAGCAAGCGCCTTGGAAGGACTTTTTAACTGAGTTTGATATGGCGTTGGAGTATCGACCGGGAAGGCTGAATGTAACTACAGATGCCTTGATTAGAAAGGATCAACTTGTGACCTTAGTAGAACAGCCACAAGTTCCAACAACTAAATTTATTTCTGACTTGTGGCAGAATATCCAGGAGAAATTGATGGGGGACCCGATTGCCAAGGATATCATGGAGCAAGTGCGAGACGACAAGACACATAATTTTTGGGTAGAGGAAGGATTGTTGGTTTTTGGACGGAGGTTGTATGTTCCAGAGACAACCAATATAAGAAGAGATTTATTGTGGGATTGTCACGACTCCTAATGGGCATGCCACCCAGGAAAACATAGGACGTTGGATTTGCTAGAGAGAGGCTTCTATTGGGAACATATGCAATGAGACATTAAGGAATACACATGAAAGTGTCTTGTATGGGAATAATACAAGCCCAAGTCCAATATGAAAGTAGTAAGGTTTCCGCCTTTATTGGTGTCAGAGAAGCCTTGGGTGAGCACCTCAATGGATTTCATCACTCAACTATCGATGTCGTAGGGTTACAACAAAATCTTCATCATTGCAGACAGGTTCTCCAAGTACGCAATGTTCATGCCCATGAAGGATCCTTACAAGGAGGAGGATGTAAAAATAATATCTCCAATGCTATGAGAAAAGATGCTAAGAAGAAGCACATGAAATAGATCTTGTTACTAAGATAATTATCACAAGAATACACAGGAAAAATAGAGAGAAGAAACTAGATTGAATCACATGAATGAAGAGATGAATATTGGAGTGTATCCTTCCATTGAATAATGATGAATAATAGTGTACATAAATAATACATCCCTCGAGGTAAAATCGAGTTGTATTGAATACAACTCATAAAGCTCATAAAGATAGTCTTACTAAATATGATAAACCCCCATATGTGGCTAAGGCACTTCCCAAATCAGTGAAGGTTCTCACTAATTAGCAAAAGAATGAGTGAGTTGTCAAGAGTGATGGAAAAACGTGCTAATCCTGTAAAATGGAGAGAAAATCACGGAGGATGGGTTGGAAACAAAAGATACAAGTTTCCTAGTTAACTAGCTTTACCTTATCCACAGAAAAGTTGGATAAAATCATAATAAGGAAGAACTTGTAGGAAAGTGCAGTTACTAATTTTGGGAGTCAATAAAGTGGTCAAGATCAACTGAAAATCAAAATTAGATAATTCCTGGGGTATATATGGTAAGTGTTGACTTTGTAGCGCAAGTGAATGCCAACTATCCAGGTTGGTGGGTAGGAAATTAGTCAAAATTGATTAATTATTTTATCCTAAGTTGTGAGTGGGTTTATAATATTCTAGCACCCCCCTTTAAATCTGACTTTATGAGGATATATAGTTATATATAGGTGCATATAGGTCCCAACAACAAGGCTATGGTCACCCTTTAACAGTAATTTATTCATGTCTAGAAAAATGAGGAAAGAGGCAAAAACACATGGGGAAAACCCTCCCTCAAGAAAGGAAAAGGAACAAAATTTGAAATAATATGTATTCAGTAGGTATTTATCTTCACTTGAATGAGCTGAAGGAACTACTTCTTGGTGAAATACTTGATGAATAAATCATGACCTCCATGATCATGCGCTAGAGTGTAGAATCTGCAAGAAGGAAGAGGAGATACTCTTGGTATCTCACCAACTGATGAAGTAGGGGCATTATCTGAATGCTTATTGATACTAACAAACTTTGATCTGCAAACAAAATATGAAATGGAAAATATATCTGTGCATACTCCTTCCTAAAGAGTACAAAAATTAAGACAATTTATTACACACTCAATTCCCTGAATAACTGCAAAATTGTGATGTGAATCACATGCCATTCTTCCAATATGATGTAGCACCTTCCCAGATTAGATATGAGGCTAATAAAACTCTGAAATATCAAAAACATTAGAATTTGGAACAACAAAGACAAATGTTTCAGTGACTCCATGATAATATAGGGCTAGACTAGGAAAATTATGAGCAACTTGGGAAAACTGATAAGTGTAAAAATATGAATGATGAATGGACTCGAGATATGAACCATAGATTTATAGAACAGATCCAAACATGTGTAATATCATTCCAAATATAACTAAGGTCATGGATAAACAACTAGTGAAAAATAAGCAAGACTTCAAACCATGTAATATAAGTAACACTGCATAGGAGACCAATGAGGAATCAACTAATGAGCTTGAGATTTGAATAGTCTTAGGATTATTCATAGGTATGGTAGATTGTATGGATGGTGGTATGAATTGTGTCTTGACATGTATATCATCTTGCAAACATGCTTCTAAATCAGAATTATGGAGGGAGGAAGAGCTTCTCAATGACAAGTTAGTATCTGGTGGAAAATCACAATTATTGAGAGATGAATCTAGGAGATTGATAGGTCGATTATCAAAAAAGGATCTGATATTTATAAATATTATATATCAGTGAATGAATCTATATCATATACATGAGAAAATTATTTTACTATGGCACTCAAGGCATAGGTTATATCACCTTGGAACTACACACTATGACAATGTTCTGAGGAATTAGCATGCTTCTCTAGCTCATCTGGAAATTCGATGTTGTGCTTCTCAAGAAGATTAGACATGATATAAATATTATTCTTCAAACATTTCTTCTCTGGATGAAATCCTTTGCTGCAATAAGAAAACTTGGATGTGATCACTTTCTTCTTAACCTTCTTTACTGAATCTTCATCAGTAGGCTTCGAACTTTGGTTTCTTCTCTTTCACATTTTCTTTTCTTTGTATTTGGTATTATTGATTCCTTGAACCATGAGAGCATGATTATTTCACTTGGAAGATCTAATAGCACCCATATAGATCAATTTGTCTTGCTCCTTAAGTAGTGAATCAAAGAAAGTACACAAAGAAGGCATTTTCCAATTTGAAACAACAAGCCTAGTAGCATGAAAAGTAGACACAACAACTGAGTATTCAGAACCCAATTTTGAAAGAATGGAAATGACAAGCGTAGATCCAAATCCTAGGCTCTATCAAGTGCTGAGAGGGATCAAATTTCTCAGGTGCAAACCTCTTCTTAGGTATCCATTGATTTGATTTAAACCAAAAGACACATCTTTTTATTTAAAGTCCACATAAAATATTTTTATTATTAATATTTAATATTATTTATGGCCGACATATAATATTTTTTATTTTGTTAGGAACAAACATTACAACATTTCCCCATACATGGTTTTAAAACCACATGCAAGGCCCTCCTACAACCATGGGTTGTTTAGGAGGCCTTGCACATGGTCTTAAAACCATTAAAACCATTTTCAAGGCCCTCCTAAACCATGTACAATAAAACCATGGGTTGTTTAGGAGGCCTTGCACATGGTTTTAAAACCATGTGCATGTGCAAGGACCTCCTAAACCATGTACAATAAAACCATGGGTTGCACATGGTTTTAAAACCATGTGCAAGGCCAACATTTTTTTGAGGATAATTCAATTTGTTATTTTTTATTATTTTGTTAGGTAGAAACATTACAACATCTCCCCCATATTGTGTTTTTTCCCTGAACCACATTTTTTTACGGATAATTAAATTTTTACTTTTTTATTGTTTTGTTAGGTAGGACGATTACAACATCTCCCCCATATTAGATTGTTTTTTTGTCAACATTTATTTTGGCCTATAATTAAAAAAAATATTTTTTATTAATAAAAATAACGTTACGTAACGTTACAAGATCTCCCCCTTACTGGGCTGTAGAGCGCCTCTCGGCGCAATGAATTGATCATATTTCTTCTCAATCCCACAATGTTTGAACATTAGAACAAGTGACTTGAATTTGGTGAAGAAACCCTCAATAGAATCGAAACTTGCTTGGATTCATTGACAATAAATCAATCTCCAACTGATGCGCTCTTAACTCATCTTGAACTCCAAAGAGAGAATCAAGTTTGGTCCATACTTGGTTTGGAGTGGTCAAACCATCTAGATGAAAGAGTAGATCAGGAGAAATAGATAGTCAAAGAAATCCATAGGCTTCATCCAACATATTATGCCACTTAGCTTTCTCAACCACGACATTGGGCTCATTTTTCAAAGCTAGAGTAACTCTATATAGTCACTTACTGCACAATAGAATTCCAATTTTGTCTTTCCATTCGTGATAGTTGAAGGGATTCATGATTATGGATGAGGAAGAATCTATACTGCTGAGTTGATGCACTCAAGAAGAAACTCTCTACAACCTGCAAAAACAAAATTAGGCCCAAAATCTTGTAAGCTTAGATCAAGTTCTTGTTCAGAGAGGGATAGGAGACTGTATGCGCTCCTCAACTCTGTAGAACTTGAGAAACCTTATGCTCTGATACCATGTAGAAATAATAGATTCAATGCTACGATAAAATATGCTAGGAAGAAGCACATGAAATAGATGTTGCTACTAAGATAATTCTCACAAGCATACACAAGAAACATATAGAGAAGAAAAGAGACTAAATCACATGAATGAAGAAATGAATATTGGAGTGTATCCTTCCATTGAATAATGATGAATAATATTGTACATAAATAGTACATCCCTCAAGGTAAAATTGAGTTGTATTGGAGACAACTCATAAATCTCAGAAAGATACACTTACTAAATATAATAAATCCCCATAGGTGGCTAAAACATTTCCCAAATCAGTCAAGGACCTAACGAATTAGAAAAAGCACGAGTGAGTTGTCAATAGTGATGGAAAAACATGCTAATAATGGAGAATGGGTTGGAAACAAAAGATACCAGTTTCCTAGTTAACTAGCTTTACCTTATCCACAAAAAATCTAGATAAAAGCAGAATAAAGAAGAATCTGCAAAAAAGCGCGGTTACTAATGCTGGGAGTAAAAAAAGTGGTCAAGATCAACCCAAAATCAGAATTAAAGCATTCATGGGGTATAGATGGCAAGTGTTGACTTTGTAGTGCAATTGGATGCCAACTATCTAGGTTAGTGGGTAGGAAATTAATCAAAATTGATTAATTATTTTATCCTAAGCTGTGAGTGGGTTTATCATAAGTACACGATGTTTGTTCTCATGAAGGATCCTTACAAGGTGGAGGAGGCAGCGGAAATGTTCTTAAAAAATGTGGTGAAGTTTTGGGGTTTACCGCTCATTAGAGGAAATTTGAGGTCTAAAATGGGCCTCCTAAGGAAAATAATAAAATAATAGTTAAAATAATAAAATAATATTATAAATTTTGAAGGAAAATACACAAAACTACTTTTTGTTTTCGTAGGTAGTCATAGTCTGTCGGAGCTCTTCCAAGATGGTCTCACCCTTGGTCATCTTCGGAAAGTATTGCATGGTCACTCAGAAGTACTGCATGGTCACTCAAAAGTCAAAATTGACTGGTGTCAAGTTGTGCTGTGACACTTTACCTTGTTGCAAGGATGTAGAAATTGCTAGAATTCAAGCTTCAATGCATATTAGAAAATGTCACCTCTTTCCTAGAAGTTTCTTGGATCAAGTCTCCATCAATTTATAACCTTATGGATGATTTAAATATAATAATAATAATAAAACAATGGACAATATTTCATTGCTTTAATAATTCTAATCCACTAGGCAATCGAGGGAAAATCAACAAGATTATGCCACAAATTTGAGCCCTCTAGACCAATATTATCATGCATAAAAAGTTTTTGAAAATCAGTTTATGGAAACAATAATTACAACAAATTTTGTCCTAATGTATTTTTATGTTAATGTTAAAACCCTTAACAATTTCAGTCTTAACTTATGTCAATTTAGTAAGACATATAATTGCAATAAATTACCAAACTATGGAGATATTGATAGTCGGAAATCAAATATGGAATAATATAATTTTGGGATGGTGAAAACTTCATATATATATAAGAGAAAAAGTTCGTGTACATACTTAAGCTTAGCACAAGTTAGTACAACCTTCCAAGATCTCCAAATCCCTAACTAGGTAAAACCAAGAAAAACCTTGGCTTCACCAAAGACACTCCAACATGCTAGAGTCAACACTAGTAATTCCTCCTTGGCCTCATGCAAGGAATCTCCTTTTCTCTACCTCTTCAACAAGTACAACTCAAGGGTTCGAGAATTTGAGGTTACTTTTAAAGTGTGTACACCATGTTCGGGGTGTTTCATGATATTTGGGGTACATGGTGTATGATCATTCATTCGATGGTTCATAATGGATTTTCACATTGGATGTGGCTTTCTCAATGGTTGCTTGATATTATTTGGATGCTTACATGAAATTGTTCCTTAGGGCATTGATCATGTTCAGACAACTGGTGACATTCTACATGTTGGCCATATGGAGGAGGTTTATTACTTGGAGAATGCTTTGCATTGGAGGAGGAGCATTTGGAATATAGGATGCAGGTTTTAAGCCCTATATATCATGAAGTAGCTTGGATTCTTACATGGAAGCATAGAGTTGACTCAAGGATGCTTAGGTTGAGACAATGTCCATGCTGAGGGAGTGGACCTAATGGAGAACTTGGATTAGGAGGAGCATTAGATTCATTGAAGGCTATTAGGAGGAGTGTTGGGCACATCTCTTGGAGAACCCTTATACTGGAGCCTTTCCCGTGTGTGATATCACCTTGGAGTTTGACATGTGTACCTGTTGAGCCCACAACAAATTCCTTTAACTTTTAGCATAAAATCAAGGCCCGCCATTAAATTTTTAAGTTTGCTCCTTATATTTGGTTTATGGGTCTTGGCTTTGGGTCTCATCCTTGAATGGGTGGCTATGTTTAATGATGGGATTAGTTTCCTTTTCATTTCTTTTGTCCTTGATTTCTTTAAGATGCGCATTTCTTCCCTTATGGCTAGTTTAATTCATAACTTTTTTTAGGACTTTTTGTTTGGCTTTGTGTCTTCAGGATATGATGTATATACCTTGAACATTAAGGTTTCGATGATTTAGATTATTTTGAATAATTTTATTCTTGAGTTTTCTTTCTTGAATTCATGGGGTGATTTTATGATGATTTGATGGTTTCCTTTCTTAGATGCTTAATATTATGCTTATTGATTCTTTGGCTTAGCTTTCTGTGTCATTTGGTACTTTTGGATTCTTCGCTGTTCAACAAGGCTTGCATGTTTTTATTAAGCTTATCCGAGTCAATTGTGTGCCATGATTTGCCTAGAATTTGATTAACATGATGTTTCGACAGTCTCTCCAAGATTCGGTCTTTAGTGTATTAATGAATTAATTAAGTACTTTGGAATATCGATATAATTCAATTAAAGGCCAAATTTTACAAAATTTGATCCACGTCTTGAAAGACTAAATGTAAACGAGCTCACTGTTTTGAATTTGGACGATACATAAAATTTTATGAGCATTAAACTTTCATTAAAAATCCTATATAATGTTTGTACTTTTTGACAAGATAAAGCAATTTTATTTAGGATTATCCATCTTTGACTCAGTCTACGTCTTAAAAGCATATACTTTAAAGGCTTGAGACAAGTTGATTGTTTTCAATTTAAGTGAACTATTATTTTTTACAAGCCTGGAAATTTTGTTTAAAAATCATGCATTTTTATAATTCAATCTTTTGACAAAATACAATCACCTCAATAAGAAGTTTCTCATACAAATTTATTTTACACCTTAAACGAGTGTATGCCAAAGTTTATAGGCGAGAGGATATTTTCCCTTTTCGAGCAACCCATCAATTTTTACAAGCCTTAAACTTCTAATTTGCCTGTTTTGTAATTCTACACTTTTGATTTGATTAAAGCTTATTTGTAGACAACTCAATTGTGTCTTTAAAGAATATATATAGAAGTATGAAAATGAATCAACTACTCTCATTTTGAGAAAGGCATTATTATTCATAAATCCTGATCATTCGTTGAAAGGTTTTTTTATTACCTTTTATTTTTTATGAATGAATCTCACTTTTCATTTGGATAAGGTACACAATTATATGGAATTACTAAGCTTTTTATGATGTTACTTGATATCATAATTAGTTTTTTTCTCCATATAATGGTTTTTGATAAACTCTAAACTGACATTGTCCTACTCTAAAACCAATAATGTTCCCATATAACTCCATTGATGAATGTGAGCATTCCTTAATAATAATCATTGCCTTAGCATATCCAATATAATTTCAAGACTATGTTGATGTCATTCTCATATTAACATAGTTGATTTAGAAATGATAGTTAAAGGCGCACCACTAGCATGGTAAGTGTTGTCACTAATGTATACATTGTGGTTTGTATGCAATGAATGATTATTAAGCTTGAATGCGTCAAATGAAAAATGATCAAATGACATTTGAATTCAGATTCATAGACTTTCATCACCTTTGCAACTATGCAAAATTCATTAATTGATTGGTCATAGTAATTCATTTTCATAGATGAATTTCATGTTGCATAGTGTGATCACTTAGTTTCTCATAATTTATAGTTGTGTGATTGATGCATTGGTGGAATAAGTTGTTATTGATGTCAATAGGGACTAGAGATTTGTATCATTGATATTGAGTGATGTTGTCATTGATTTCAAAGTGATAATGATGATGTGGCGATAATGTTGAATATGTACCAGCGATAATGTTGAAGATGTACCAATGATGGTGATGAGGGGGAAGTAATAGAGGATGGTTGTTTGAGTAATGTTTGATGAAGTATTGTGAAGTCATAAAGATAAGAAAATAAGAAGTCTTGAATCCCCTATAAAATCTCTTGAAGAAGAAGCCTTGACATAGGTGTATATAACTCCAAAGTGGTCCCATTATGGCGTAGCGGTTATGCATGGCCCTCATGGGAAGACACTTTGAGTTGTACAAAAATAGAGCAAGTCCTTATAGAAGTCCTTAAAGTTGTTCCAAAATAATATTGGTGCAAATTATGAAGAAACCCCTAAAATAATGGTGTTGGTTCCACATGACCAGGATGATTGGTCCGTATAACCATGAGAAGTAACCCCCAAAGTAATAAGAATTGGTCCACTGTTAGGATTTATAATCCTCCCTTGTTCATACTTGTATATGAGATTATATTTTCCTAACTTAGGAGTGATTAATTAATATTGGGTCCGCTAGCAACATTCAGTCCACTTGGGCTATTGGTGCCACTAGTACCAGTCACTAGAGTGTTGGGAACACATATAGAGATTAACTGCAAATGACTCCATCTTCATGCACCAGTTTATGTGCCTCTGAGACTAATCCCTACAATTTAAGAACCACTGGGAGTGCCACCACCAAACTCATTCAATTGTTGGTAGTTGGTAACTAGTTAAGCTAAGTTATGCTCCAGTTAGATTCAACTAGATTTCCTCTATCTCAGTTAGCGTTGATTTTGCATGGATGCATGTGGGTAGATGCCTATTATCACCTACTTCTCACCTAACACATAGGTTTAACTTGTTTAACTGATTATAATTGATTGAGAGACTGAATTAGACATCTGAGTTAGACTAGTGAGCTCTGATATTGGATTTAGACACTTTTAGTTAGTCATACATTCAGATTGAGTTGGTAGATCCGAATCATATCCACATGATTTGAATTGTTATTTATGTAACACTGTTGTATACTGTTGGGATTAATGAAGTTTATACTGTAATTATACTGAGCAATTCTTATATGGTTCCTGTGAAATTTGTCTTGTTGAGCGTCTATTATTCATTCCATTACACTACATAATAATACATCAATTCAATTGCACTCATTGCTTGAAGATCAATGGCACAATAATTTAGCATGGTATCAGATCCTACTTAGGCAAGTAGCAAGTCTGTCCATTCTCCATTGTACACTAAAAGCAACTTGATTTTCACATAAGTCATGCAAAGTGTGCATTGCTAACTCTGGATTCGTTCAGAGAAGTCTCTGCGTGCGTGAAGGACCCTAGGAGAGTGTACATGTCGATATGGAAGGATTGATTCTGACATAGTGCAAATTGTTTTTTATTTTGCAGTGATTTCTTACAGATTCTACGTAACTTAATTGAAGAAATTAACTATTTGGAAGGAAGAATTGTTGGATTCTCCTGCTTTCTTACCCTAGATCCTAACACCCTTCAACTCTGTTGATTGGAGGGAAGATATGCAGGTTTCCTTGCGCAAGCTTGTCTTGTAAAGGATGACTATGGGCAGAGAGACAAAAACTCATCATCATACCGAGAAAAACAAGTTCTTGAAATAGTTGGATGAAGCATTAGGCTTCCTTTGTTCTCACATCTCCGCGGATCTCCTCTTTCATCTTGAGGGATTGAAGACTCCCAAAGAATCTTGGGAGAAGTTCGAATTCTTATTTGGAAAATAAGATGAGCTTTAGGGACACATATTGGAGAACGAGCTAATATCATTACATCCAAGTAGTTTCGAGGCTATCCAATAGATTTTTACAAAATTTAAGTCTCTAGCACTACAATGTAAGCAATGGGGAATAGAGAGGAATGATGAGCAACTGTCTCTCTCTATGCTCAACAAACATGGTTCTGAGTATTTTTTCTTCGTATCTACCTTCCATTCTGGAAGATCTTCCATCCCCAATTTAAAGATACCTTCACTTTATGCCTTTATCCATTCTTTAATATAGGAGCAAGATAAGTTGGTCCAAAAGGGAGTCCTCCAAACTTCCAAGAACCAATCTATTTTGATGTCGGACTCAACCAATGCACAAGCTAAATGGAAGCACAAGGAGAAGGATCCTAAAGCCTTTGATTCAAATCCAAGAGATAATTAAAAGTGTTTCGCTGGAGCCTGAGGTTCTAGAAAATAAAAGACTAGATGTTCATATTGTATGAGAGGCTTTCATCCAGAATGCCAGTGCATGAAGAAGACCCTCGACCATTGAAAGTAATCCTTGAACATAACAATATTTCCCTTCCACGAGGTGCATACATGTCTAATGTTGGAGAACAGATTGAATAATTTGAGAGGTGACATGCCTTGAAGGAAGGACTCACTCCATTGAAGGCTTACTTGATAG
Organism: Pseudotsuga menziesii; assembly: GCA_001517045.1. Classification (NCBI taxonomy): domain Eukaryota; kingdom Viridiplantae; phylum Streptophyta; class Pinopsida; order Pinales; family Pinaceae; genus Pseudotsuga; species Pseudotsuga menziesii. Next base: position 126,423 of record LPNX010212835.1, read on the forward strand.
ATTCTGGAGCATCCAATCACATGGTTTCCTTCAGGGAATCCTTCACCACTCTCACTCTATCAGGAGGACCTAGCACTGATATGGGATGTGAATTCCAAATCTTAGCTCCTAGGAGAGGTTCTATTAAAATCCGGCATGATGATTTCAAGAATGCACTCAATGTTCCCTCTTCTGCAGAAAAGCAAGTTGTTCAAGATAAAGAAGAAGCATAATCTTCCACATAGTCAATTTGAATTGAAGAAAGTCTCATTGGAGTGAATCCTTCTCCTGCTGATCTGGAAGTTTATGAGCTCTCTAATATATCATCTTCTCATATGGCTGATCTGGAATACGACATTCAAATATTTGTTATTGAATAAAAAATCTCCTTCCATTCTATGCAAAAATTCTCTAGTGATTCTTCTATTTCAAATTCTATGCATAGTTTACCAATGGTTTTTTAAGAAAATGAAGTGGAATTTGATTTCTCTATCTCTAATGATGTTGCTGGTGTGCATATAAGTAATAATTTGCATGTTTTGGAAGAAATATCATATTTTAGGAGTGATTCATTCACTCTCATTGATCTTGAGCTTCCAGGAAATTCCTACATGATTGAATGCACCAATACTCATAGTTTTGAAGGATAAAATTATGCATCTACTATCTCGCTAGAGCACAATATTGGATATGATATGAACTTATTTGGATATGATATGATCTTATTTTTATCTAATATTGTTAACAATAAAATTAACACCCTTGAGAGTGTTGGTTTGAAAACATATTTATATTTTGCCCGCAACATGAATATCATAATTTTGGAACAATTGAGAGCTTCAATCTCTCTTTTGACCACTGCTTCCACAAATGAAGAAATGTTGAAAACAAGGTGGCTCTAACGAGGCCAATTCCATGACCACTTAATGGCCAAAACCCATTTCCTATAACTCACACAATGGAAAAAATGCCTAACATGGATATTAATTTCCCTGGAATACTGAAAATCAAGTTTGATGCCTAAAAACTAGGTAAAGTGGGGTTTTTGAAGGAAATAATAAAAAAGCTTAAAAAATCCTAATACCACATTCAGGGTTAAGATATTGGGTGCACAATCTCAATCCTATAAAATAAAGGCATATGAGGTGAATTAGGGGAGATGAATTAGAGAGCAAAGGCATGCTGGAGGAATTGAGGGCTAGAAATCACTTTTCTACTACAAAGCTTTTGGGCATCAAAGGAATGGATGGTAGAGGAGTATGTATAGGCTATGGAGAAGGAAGGAACTTATAAGGGATGTAAATATTTCTCCATGTTCATCTATTATGAATCAATTCAATATTCTTCTCAATTCTTGTTCAATGTTTTCCTTCCAAGCTTCTTGTTGATGTAGAATTGGTAGGAAATTAGATCTAACCCATATTTCTCAAAGATAGTTTGGTAGGATAGTGGGAATTTTTGTGGTGATATTTGCAGGCATGAAGGAGACTCAAGGAACTGCAAGAACAACCATCAAAGGACTCCATCAAAGAGTAAGGCTACAAATATTTATTCTCCTCTCTTCCTCCCCTTCTCAAACTCCATGAAAGAAGGTTGAGATCTTAATATTACTATGATAATTGATTTGTTTTCTATCAAATGGGATTCACCCACCTCATAAAAATAGGAGAGTATGATATTGCTTCAACTGTGGAATACTCCACTAACAGAATGGGGACTCCACTGGGGAGCTAAGGGGTCCTTCTCTTGAAACTAGTTTTCTTGAGTTTTTCCCCTTGTTTGGGTGTTTTTCTCTTCAGATCTATTAATTCATGCTTCATCTATGTCTTTAGAGACCTTATTTCATTTCTAGAGAGTAAAACCGGCCTAGATATACCTTCTCATAGTTAAAATGCAAACATTTTGAGGGTTTTTTCGCGAGATCTCAATTTTATTGATATACGCATGTCACAATGGTGACAAGTGCATAGACATGCAGGTCATACACATATAGGTCGTGTATACCTTAATATACACGCGGTTATTCTCTGAACAATCGCGTATGGAACGAAGTTTAGTATTTTGGGCATAAAATCCTCAATTCTTGTCTGTTTTGAGTGATTCATTTTCTATATAAATATTAAAAAAACATCTAATTGATTTTACAGTCTAATATCATCTATTTTGATCAAGATTTTGAGAATTTTTGAATATTTTAAAGTTTTATGTGCATTTGGCTTGAGATTGAAAATTTTTGAGATCACTGATTTTTGGCCTTGGTTTGAGTTCATTTTAGAATTTACATAACCTTAGTTGACATCCAAAAAAATTGTTAAGTCCTATTATGACCTTTTAGGATCATTTTTGAAGGATTTGGAGACATTTTCCCTCAAGTTTGTAAGGCTTGGAAAACTCCTTAAAAAACTAGGAAAAATCACTTTGAGAAGTAGTTTTTTTAGTATTGTTCAAAGTTTTCTTTAAAAAGAATGCTCATATTTGAAAGTATGACATGTTTACCATTTAGGTCCTTTATTTTACTCTTGAACATCTGAAATTTTGCCTAATTTGGTCATTTTAATCACACATTTTCATAAGGAAAATGTTGAAAAACTAAAGAACATAACACATTGTTTCAATTTATGAACCTTTAGACTATGAATTTTGAAGTCACATGAACTTGCTGACCTGCCACAAAAATTGAAATAAAAAACAAGACACTTTCAATACCATCATTTAAGATTAAATTCACATAAATTCTCAAAAATACAGATCTATAACTTAAGATCAGTTCAAACACAATGAGAGGACCTTGTTTGTTATTTTCAATTTCTGTATATAAGTTGTGTTTGAGCCATAACTTTATTTTAGAAAACATCTGAGCCATGCATATCCTCTTCACTTGCTCCTTCGTGTGGCCATGCGAACGAGATACATGGATCTCAAGTGTAATAGGTCTTTTGAATTTTTTACGCATATTGTCGAGCAACAAGTATCCTCTTCACTTTCACTTTCGGGTGTTCCTGTGAAAGAGAAAGTGATCTCAAGTGTAAATGCTTGTTAGTTTTAGAATTTTGAAAGATACTCATAATTTTGTATTGATTTTTAAACCATCAATGTGGAACATTAAATTCAAAATTTAGAAAGAAAACATAATGCAATTGAAAAATAAAAATTGAATCACGATCCTACATGTAAACATTAGTTTAAGAGACTTATTAGAAATAGGAAAAAAATTGAACATTCAAACATTTTTCATTTCCAGTTAGTGATTGTTGAAGAAAATAGAACACATATTATGTTTGAATCCAATCTCTTGAACCCTTGCTGAAAATTTGAAAACTTATTTTTTCAAATTTGTAAAGGTGATTCTATTTTTTATGCATGTTTAAAGGATCTCAAAGAACCTCTTACTCTTCCATAGTATAGAAGTTCATTGAAATAAAGGAAAGAGTAGTGAGCATTGTGCATTTGATTAGTTCAACATTTTGAGGCACAAACACCACCAGTTTCACCATCACTCCTCGAAACTAAGTAAACTACCCTAAAATCAACCCTTAATCTAAAATCTATCAAGATTCTTTTTGATATCACCAACATAGATTAGGCTAGGGATTAGAATAAGATTGGAGAGTTAACACTCCAAGTCCACACAAATTTGAAACTAGTATTGATTAAAGAGAATAAAACCCATTAGTAGCAAAGAGTGCATGTCAGGAAAGTGCTTCTAATACATGCGTTAAGAACGAGGTCAATATGAATTAGTAAGGGTGGTACCCCCCCCCTCTGGCTTATTTGGTGGGATATGAGCACATCACAGTATTTCAGTTAAGTGACAATTCCTTGGGGTGGCATTATTTTCTTGAGATATATAGTCTATGTGAGTTATCCTAGACTGACGACTGTCCTACTCGAACATCGATTGTGAAGTGGTAGCCATAGTTTCTTTTCCTAGAGAATCGCATAGGTTGTTGTGAGTGGGGGACACTTGCAATACCTGAGACATAAACAAGGTTGTTTGAGATCCTTGGGAGGGTGAGTAGCCAAGAGATAACACTTGCACCCTTAGTGATTGAAGAACAGTGTAACAGTTTCTCATACCTTCACTATTTAGTAATTTTTGAGGCGTAATGTCCCTGAAAAGCTACTAGTTTTGGAAGGCCCTCTAAATCCATCTTTTCACTGAACTCTGGTTCTTTGGAAAGAAGTTTGATTTCTAATTATCTTAGGACATTTTTATATGTGTGGAAACTTTGATTTTTTTTTAGTTTAGATGGATTTAGGATTGTTTGACTGTATTTTGGTTTACTCTAATAAAAAATTCCTTTATTAAACTTCAGAGCACTTAATCTCTCGATTCACCCGTCAAGGTGGACACGAGGCAAGTTACCCAAGTTTGAGGGCCCCACTACATTGTGGAGACAGAAACATGAACCACATATTTGTGACTTTGAAACTGAACTACTTATAAACCCAATCAAATGTTACTAGAGAAGAGTGATGTCAATTCAATTCTAAAAATTTGTCACATTAGGGACAAAACATAGATAGAACTGATTATCTTACTTTAGTTGAAATTGAAAAAAGTAGAATATCGCACATTTGCTCACATAAATATACCCTTAGCACATCCTTTAAACTCGATCATACTTATGAAAAGAGAGTCACTGGTTAGTCTTTTTGAAAGTTGGAATAATATGCAAAACATTACACTTGACCCCTTGGTTTTGTCAGGAATTGATGGGACCATATCAATGCAGCCCCAAATGGTTGAGGGAGGTTGTCAAAATCCTGTTGGCCCACATAATAGTTGTCTAGTTTATACTTCTGGGGGAAACCATTACCATGGAATTTTAATATTCCTAGCGGAAATAATGCATCCTGGAACACAAATGCCAATTGGATTGATACTTCACCAATGGGAGGAAATGACCAGAGAGTTATCCTCTGATTTATCCTAGAACAATGCCTAGTGGAAATCCACCTATCAACCCCATTCCACAATGGAGTGGCCAGGTTTCATAAATTACCCAATATTTTTGGATCCAACCTCTGCAAGGAGGAGATATACATTGGAATTCCAATAAAAACCAAGGAAAAAATCAATGGAATGGTCGGGTTCTAGTAAGTAACTAATCTTCCTAGGACCCAACTCTATCAAGAGGAATTCCACCTAGTGGTCAGGTTTTAGAAGTAACCAATCATCTTGGGACATAACTCCATTAGGAGACAATCCACCCATTGATCATGTTCTAAGAAGTACCCAATCTACTTGGGGCAGCATTCACAAGGGGGAAACCCACCTTGGAATACTAATCAAATCCAAGGACCACCACAATGGAGTGGTCAGATTCTAGGAAATAACCAATCTCACTGGAGTATAACCCTACAAGGGGGAAATACAACCATTCATCAATGGTGTGGTCAGATTCTAGGAAATATCCAATCTCCTTGGAGTCTAACCTCACAAGGGGAAAATCCACCCATGAGTCCCATTCCACAATGGAGTGGTGAGGTTCTAGAAAGTAACCAATCTTTTTGAAACCAGCCTGCAATACATGTGTTTGATCCATCTAGGCCACCACATGGAGCTCATGCCAATGCTATGATTGGTTCCGTCAACAACCTTGAGCAGATCACCTAGCGAATGGGACAAATGTTTTTCAGACCTCAGAACCTACAACTGGTCAAGATATTCAACAACATGCTAAGCCTTCCCTGACTTCTGAAATCCTCATATTTCAATCCATGGACCTTAGGGGGAAGAAGAAGAGGTACAAGGGTAAGCATAGTGTTAATCCTTCCCAAAATCTTGAAATAACTCATAGTTCAATCCATGGAACTTAGAGGAAATAAGAAGAAATACAAGAGTAAGCAGAATGCTAACTTTTGGAAGGGAGATGCACTGAATCCAACTCAAGACAGTGGGAAACAACAATATGTTGTATTGATGCAACCTTTTCTATAGCACCATCATCAAATGGTTGCTACAACACTATTACCTCCGCTAGGGGGAAACCAATCAAAATCCCAGCAAGAGGGAAATGATCCCAATGCCAATTCATGTGTGATCATTAGGTGAACATTAAAATGAAATATCATTCTTATGATGTCCCTCCTAGGACATTGGATCAATCAAAATCACAACCAAGTGGTTCTTTCACCATTGAGAAACCAACCATAGACATAGTACCCCACCCCCCCAAAGGTGATCTATGTGGAAGAATGCATAATCCTAATGCACGAGCTGCTCATAACAAAAATATTTTTGAGGAAATAGCTCAAGCATAATGTGCCATGTCCTCCATGGTGGCGTTGCAATATTTTCCTGCACAAATAACGGAACTATCGTCTTCAACTATAGTTGTTGATCCATCCGATGCGACTTTGATCACATTAGACTTAGACCAATCAACCTGTAGGATTCCTTCCAAAGTTGCTTTTCAGATTAAAGTTACATCTCTGGAAAGAATATCTTTTAAACCATAGTTGATGAAGGGTCCTCAACCTATGTCATGTCATTTAAATGTTGGCAAGCATTAGGATCACCCACCTTAGTTCAATCCCATAATGTGTGAAAAGAATTTGATGGACATTCATTCTCTCCTCATGGACTCATTGTATCCTGCCCTATTGAATGGGGTGGCAAAAGAATCATAGTGGATATTAAGGTAGTAGATGCACCTATAGATTACAATTTTCTATTAGGACGTAGTTGGATACATGCGATGATGGCTATAGTGTCTTCAGAGTCTCGAGTGATTTGGTTCCCTCATTGGGGGAAGATTGTCATGATCGACCAATTAGATTATTGCATGCTTGAAACTGCTATCCAATCGAATTTTCCTTTCATTAGGGATGCTCTAAAGGAATTTCAATACATTAGGGTAGGATTGTTAAAAATTGATTCCCTCATGGGAAATTTTGTGATCTCGCAACCCTTATCTTCTATACAAGTGTCATACCGAGCTATTGAAATGGATTGAATAGATTTGGATCAAAATCTTCCCTTGATGGAGGAATATGATCCAGTTACTTGGCCCATTATTTTGGCTATAATATCTCCCAGCTCACTTGATTTCTTGCACGTAATTTTATCACAGATGAAACTATCCTTGAAGTCATAAAAATTTGGTTGTACCCACCTAAGGACATCTTTTGTGGGGCCACTAGGAGCCTATTTGGTCTAAATCCACCCAATTATAGGAGAATCCTTTGTATGTTCCTCGATCTTATGAGGTATATTTGGAATCATGCATATAGGTTTAGGGTATCCCTCTCTGAATATGAACTTGAAACTTTTGTAACCCAAACTTTCCATAGGGTCGAACCTATTGGAAACTACTGGGTCAACCCATCATATCTGTATTTTCCACCATTCCGTTTACAGAAGAGCCTATAAAACATGGGACACCTTATTCAGTACCCCATTTCCATTTTGGTTCCCATACTAAGTTATTCTCATAGTCCTGGGAGCCCAATTAGTCCCATCATGACCTGGAGTTTGAGATCGCATACTTCTCTTCCATATAGTTTTGACCATTTCCTGATGGGATCCCTATTTTGTGTTAGTTTACATAAGCATGTGTTAACATATCTGCATGAACATTTATGCTTACTGCTTCGGTGCTTATTGCTGATGTTGCGAATATGCCGTTGCAATCACTTTTTGCTCAAAATTCCTATAAATCATTGCTTCTGTTTAAGTTGACTTATACATGCGAGAACTATTTGATTTAGGTAGTTGATGGACCATGATTCATTGTGATTTATGATTTTGGTATTTTTCGCAAGAATTAGCATGAAGTAAACCACATTTCCCCCTTCCTACTTGTTCATCGCACCAAATTGGATTACCGCAATTACTTGGTTATATTTTACCTTCCGTCAACGCATAATCCTGCTTCAGATAGCCAACTAGTGGAGGGAACATCCGTAAGAGTGTGCACAACTAGATCAGCCCCTGTTTGCAATATGTATCTTTTCCTTGGCCTGACCCATTCTCTTGAAAAATAGAGTACGCCCATGCAACACTTGTTCCCTCCCATGTACCATAGCATTCTTTATTATTTTTCAAGCTAATAAATGAAAAAGTACTAAAAAATAAAAAACAGAAAAATCCAAAAATGAAGATTACTGAATCTTTTCATAATACATCATGAAGAAAATGGCAACAGTCAGTCCTTGTCACCTTTGAATATGCACATGTCCCTGCATCAGTTATCAGTACACTATTTACATTTGACTTAGGAAGTTGTACCAATAATTTGAATAGATCTCCACCGATAGGTTATCCTTGTTGTCATCTATGGAGATTTCGTTAATTCATTTAGAATTGGAGAATTTCACAATTGGTGGTTACTCAAGTATTATGTTTCCAAGTGTCACTATCTGTCGTGTTATGTGTTCAAGGGAATTCAAACCAGTGTCGGGCATTCCTCAAATATTTATGACCAATCATGTCAGCCTTCCTTGTTTCAGTATACAATGTTGGATCTCATAGCTCTACAAAATTATATCAGACTATTGATATCAGTTTCATGTCAGTTGATGTGGGATGAATTAATTCCCTCCTTCTAATGGATCTGTTCCTATTGACGCCAAATCATCATCTAGAAAATGGATCTAGGAACCTAGTGAGTGCCTTGGATCTTGCAGTCATTAGTGGCAGGTTTCCTTGCAAATGATAGTGGGTTTACATCAATGACCCCTAATTGTTTGATTCTGCAAGTGTTTGACTTAATAACATCTATTCACACTTGTTAGTTTGTACTCAAGTACCTTGGAGTCCATCATCATTATCGGTGGGCCTCCTCACATTTGTTAATGGTATACATAAATGACTAGTAATTATATGGTGTTTAATTATGCTCAACATCAACTCATTTATTTGCATGAGATAAACTCGTACTATCGTTGGTTTATATAGAATACCTAGCGGGAAAAACAATTGTATCATTCATCGATGCACTGCCCAAGTTGTGCAAGATTAAAATACCATGTCAAAGTACCATGAAGAATTGGACATTTTGCACTCATCAAAGTGTAGGTATACAATTTTGTAATATTTTCTTTTAACATGGATCCACCATGTATTGTTCGTGGACATGCTTGTTTACTGCTGAGCATGGGTGTACCTGCCTCAGGAAGATATTGGATATTTGGGTTATTACCTTGTTTGACTTGCAGGTGCTTTTTCAACTCCTGCGCTCAAGATCCTACTCCTTTACCATCCTTCCCTCATCACTAAAGAGTATCACTATGAAGAGTATCAGAATAAAATAAATGTCAATGTATTTCAGCCCTTAGCATAGCTTTAGACCTCACACATTAAGGGGAATCTCTTAACAATAAAATTAACACCCTTGAGAGTGTTGGTTTGAAAAAATATTTCTATTTCACTCGCACCATGAATATCATAATTTTGGAACAATTGAGAGCTTCAATCTCTCTTTTTCCCACTGCTTCCACAAAGTAAGAAATGTTGAAGACAAGGTGGCTCTAAAGAGGCCATGTCCATGACCACTTAAGCGCCAAAACCCAATTTCTATAACTCACACAGTGGAAAAAGGGCCTAACATGGGTATTCATTTTCCTGGAATACTGCAAATCAAGTTTGATGCCTAAAAACTAGGTAAAGTGAGTTTTTTGAAGGAATTAATAAAAAAGTTAAAAAATTCCTAATCCCACATTCATGGTTAAGAGATTGGGTGCACAATCCCAATCCTATAAAAGAAAGGAATGTGAGGTGAATCAAGGGAGATGAATTAGAGAGCAAAGGCATGCTGGAGGAATTGAGGGCTAGAAAACACTTTTCTAGTACAAAGCTTTCGAGCATCAAAGGCATGGATGGTAGAGGACTAGGTCTAGGATATGGAGAAGGAAGGAACTTGTAAGGGCTGTAAGTATTTATATGTGTTAATATATTATGGATCAATTCAATCGTATTCCTAATTCTTGTTCAATGTTTTCCTTTCAAGCTTCTTGTTGATGTAGAATTAGTAGGCAATTAGATCTAACCCATATTTCTCAAAGATAGTTTGGTAGGATAGTAGGAATTTTTGTGGTGAAATTTGCAGGTGTGAAGGGGACTCAAGGAGATGCAAGGAAATCCATCAAGGGACTCCATCAAACAACAAGGCTACAAATAGGTATTCTCCTCTCTTCCTCCCCTTCTCAAACTCCATGAAAGAAGGTTGAGATCTTAAAATTATTGTGATAATTGATTTGTTTTCTGTCAAATGGGATTCACCCACCCCATAGAAATAGGAGAGTGTGATATTTATTTACCTGTAGAATACTCCACTAATTGATATGATCTTATTTGGTTTAAGTTTTAAGTTTCAATAGTTTTTAGTCATGCTTATAGTTGTTCTCATCAATTTTGGTGTGAAAAATCAAGTACCGCAAGTATTTTTCAAAATTGTTCTTGGGTATTTGATGTCTGTTTTCTCTCATGAGTTTGCTGATATTATATTTTGTGGATCATTGTTTATTTTTGAAGCTATATCAGATTATGGAACTCAAGCATTCGATCTCCATAGTCCTAGGGATTCTCTACCTATCTATTTGATCACATGCTCATCTCCTCACAGAACTAGTAAAGATGGAGACATTCTGCAATCGCCTCGACACTTGCTCCTAACACTTGGAGCTGATTTTACCTCACATGGTTTGATGTTCAAGGCTTCCATATATCAGTTGTTTGGGTTTTCCTCACATGGTTCTAATTCTCAAGAACTTTTTCTCTCTCATCAGTTGATCTCAGTAGCTCTACATGGGTCCAGTTTTCATCTTGTTGTTGTCTATGTTCCAGATTCAGTTGAGCATTTTATTCTTCTTTGAAAGAGGGAAATTCCTCCAAACATATTCATTAGTTTGGAGAGGTTCACATGCACAGCTTCAGGATGTTGCTGCAAAGAAGAACCATACTACTGCATAGTGTTGCAAATTGCAGCAGAGTTTTTGCAATTTATTTCCCAAAGAGGAAGATTTTTCTCCTAAGAGTAGCTTATATTTCTTGTTTTTGATTATCTTAATGGGGGGTTTTCCCATGATATTTTCCCTATTTCCTTGGTTTATTAAGCAACAATTTTTAATTATTTTAGGTTGTAATTGGGTGAGTTTTAGCCTTGTTTCCAGGGCCCACAGTTGTCCAAGTTAGGATTAAGGGGGGGTGTTAGGAATTATAATCCTCCCTTGTCCATACTTGTCTATTAGATTATATTTTCCTAACTTAGGAGTCATTAATTAATATTGGGTCCGTTAGAACAATTGGGTCCACTTGGGCTATTGGTGCCACGAGTACTAGTTACTAGAGTGTGGAGAACACATATAGAGGTGAACTGCATCTGACTGCACCTTCATGCATTAGTTTATGTGCCCTTGAGAACAATCCCTACAATTTAGATCCACTGGCAGTGCCACCACCAACCTCCTTTAGTTCTTGGTAGTTGGTAACTAGTTAAGCTAAGTTATGCTCAAGTTACATTCAGTTAGATGTCCTCCAATTCAGTTAGCATCAATCTTGCATGGTTGCATGTGGGTAGGCACCTATTCTCACCCACTTGTCAGCTACCACATCAATTCAACTGGTTTAACTGATTATAACTGATTGAGATAATGAATTAGACATATGGAGTTAGAATAGTGAGCTTCGATAGTGATCTTGACACTTCTAGTTAGCCATGCAGTCAGATTAATTTGGTAGATTCGAATCATATCCACATGATTTTAATTCTTCTTTATCTAACATTGTTGTATAATGTTGGGGTTAATGAAGTTTATACTGTAATTATACTGAGCAATTCTTATCTTTTTCCTATAAAATTTGTCTTGTTCAGTGTGTATTATTCATTCCATTACACTGCATAATCATACAACAATTCAATTGCACTCATTTCTTGAATATTAATGGCACAATAATTTAACATCCACAAGACCATGATAGTTTGAAATATGAAGAAACTCCCAAAGTAATGGTGATTTGATCCAAATAACCCAAAAAATAAAGGTGTTGGGCCCACATGACCTTGAAGGAATAAAGAGTTGTCCACTTAAGTACGATGATGAGGAGATATCCCAAAAGCCCCTTGCATTAGAGGAAATTTCAACTCTAAATGGGCCTCCTAAAATGAACTCATAAAATAATAGTTAAAATAATAAAATAATATTTATTAATTTTGGAGGAAGAAAATAAAAAAACTACTTTTTTGTTTGNAGGAGAGCTCGTTGGATGTGGAATTAAATTCCACATCCAACGAGTACCCACTCGACATACTTTTGACGGACCCCGCTACCCCAAAAAAAGAAATACCTGAAAAAATGAAATGATGATGTCATCATTCTCTTTTTTCAGGTATTTCTTGTTTTTGGGGTAGAGGGGTCCATCAAAAGTATGCCGAGTGGGTACTTGTTGGATGCGGAATTTAATTCCGCATCCAACGAGCTCTCCCAATCAAAATTTGAGTAAAAACACGAGGATATATGTCAAAAATACAAACAAAAATAGTAGTTTTTTTTATGATACCTATCCCCAAATTTATATTAAAAAAATGTTTAAGACCTATATGGTATTTTAAATTTAAATAAATTTCATTGGCTAACACATGATGACATGGAATTTGAATAAAAGTTAAAAGGCCCATTTTGAGTTGAAATTTCCTCTAATGATGATGTTTTGGAGTGATCTAGAAGGTAATATGAAGTTCCATGTTAAAACTCTAAAAGTGGTCCATGAAGTTGGGATTGATTCAATAAAGTCCCCCTTAAAATATGGAGAAGTTGATTTTAAGGAGAAGTAAAATGTTTTCCATAAAATAAGTTAAAGGAATATTGGGGATTGTAAAACAAGAGTTGAAACTTCTCATTTTATCATCATTAATGTCTCTCTTTTCTAATGCATAAATTCTAAGAGAAAAGTGTGAAATATTGAGGAGAAAGACAAAAGTTCAAGGGAAGAAGAGGTAAGTTTTGAGGATGATCAAGTAGTTTCATGAAAATTTGCACAAATTTCTCATACGATATTGGAATTACAAACTTCTTAGCTCATTGGAAAACGTGTTGTAAGGGTTGTGATGACATGATCTAGAGTTTTTTTTAGTGAAGTGTTTCTTTCTTGTTTCTTCATCTTGGAAAATATATGGTTCTTGTTTATGGGATTCTCTTGTATGATACATGTCTCTCATGGACTAGTGTCCATATTGTTAGCTTGAAAATGGTATAAATCTTGTACATGTAATACAACTTATATTTTGGTGAATCTTGTTGAAGATCTTGCATACAATATTGTAAACTTGCATAGATTATGGTGATGATCTTTGTATAGATTGTGGTGACGTCATAGATTATGATGATGTTATTGACATATGTTATGGTGATGATCTTGGTATAGATCATGGTGATGACATAGATCATGATGTTGTTATTGACATATATTATGGCAATGATCTTGCATAGATTGTGGTGATCATGCATAGATTATAGTGAAATTGGAATTTTATGATGATTATGGTGATGTTCTTGGCATCGATCATGCTGATTATCTTGGCATAGTTTATGGTGATATTGGCATGAATTAGTGTGATGTTATTGGCATGATCTAGGGTTCCTCTCTTTGAATGACCTAGATTTTGAAGGTGATAATGATGTTAAAGGTTTGAAGAAACAAACAAATGAAGTCCATGGGTGATTTTTTTGGGGATTTGATTACACTCTTTGGAGATATATTTCTGGTTCTATTCAAGAAAATTTTGATGCAAATTTGAAGAAATATTGGACACATTTCAGCCTTGGTTGTGAAGATTTGGAAGATATCTTTTGGTCTTGCACAAGAGGGTTTCGTTGCATATTTGAAGACTATCTTGGAAGAATTTTTTTGTAGATTTGGAGAAGGTACAAGTTGATAGAGATGGTGATACAGGTACAAGTTGACATAGACAATGTCATGGACATGGAAATAGAGATAGTGATAGAGACATGTTGACATTCTTATTCATATCAAGGTGCCAAGACATGGCAAGGATAAGATATCGTAGTATCCTTCAGGTTAGTTCCTGAGAAGTGTGTGTTGGAGCTCATTAATACATATCAAAGTGGCAGGACAAGGCAAGTACATGAGATCGTAGTCTCCTTTAGGTTGGTTTTTTAGAAGTGTAATTTGGAGCTCGCTAAGGATTGGATTCCTTTATAAATGTTGGAGCTTGTGCAACAAGGGGTTATAGCCTCCTTCTAGTTGGTGCTAGAAGATTAGGAAGTGGGTGCTTCCTTCTGGTTGGTGTTGGTAAAGGGATTGAATGTAATCTTTATATTTTATAAGGAAATAACTCTTTGGTTTTTTTAAATCCACATAGATCCATAGATTGTGGAGATCTTGCATATATTATAGTGAACTTGAAATGTTATGGTGATTATGGTGATGTTCTTGGTATAGATCATGGTGATTATATTGACATAGTTTATGGTGATATTAACAAATTTTGCAGTTTATTGTGGCGATGATATTGCATAGATTATGGCTATCTTCCATAGATTATAGTGAACTTGAAATGTTATGGTGATTATGGTTATGTTATTGGCATAGATCATGGTGATTATCTTGGCATAATTTATGGTGATATTGACATGAATTAGTGTGATGTTATTGACATGATCTAGGGTTCCTCTCTTGGAATAACCTAGAGTTTGACGGTGATAATGATGTTAAAGGTTTGAAGAAGAAAACAAATGAAGTCCATGGGTAATTGTTTTTTATATTTGATTACACTCTTTGGAGGCATCTTTATGGTTCTATTCAAGAAGATTTTGATGCAGATTTGAAGAAAGATTAGACACATTTTAGCCTTGGTTGTGAATATTTGGAAGACATCTTTTGGTATTGCACAAGAGGGTTTTGTTGCATATTTGAAAACTATCTTGGAAGAAGTTTCTTGCAGATTTGGAGCAGGTACAAGTTGATAGAGACAGTGATACATGTACAAGTTAACATAGACAATGACATGGACATGGAAATAGAAACAACGACAGAGACATGTTGACATTCTTATTCATATCAAGGTGGCAAGACAGGGCAAGGATAAGATATCGTAGTCTCCTTCAAGTTGGTTCCTGAGAAGTGTGTGTTGGAGCTCATTGATACCTATCAAGGTGGTAGGATGAGGCAAGAACATGAGATTGTAGTCTCCTTTTGGTTGGTTCTTGAGAAGTGTGAGTTGGATCTCACTAAGGATTGAGGTCCTCTCTAAAAATTGGCGCTTGTGCATCAAGGGTTGTAGCCTCCTTCTAGTTGGTGCTAGAATATCAGGAATTGGGTGCTTCCTTCTAGTTGGTGTTGATAAATCAATTGAATGTAATCTTTATATTTTATAAGAAACGAACTCGCGGGTTTTCTCCCATTTGGATTTCCACGTAAAAAGCCACTTATACTATGAAATGAGAACTCGAAACAATTCTCGTTTTTCTCTCTTCTATTTTTAGTAGCTATTCTTACCATCGTTTCAAGAAGGGTTGATACAAGTATCACAAATTTTAATTTTGAGGCATTTTTTTGGGCCTTGGAATCATCTTTGTCATAAAATATTTTTAATCTATATTTTCAAGTGTTTTTTTAGTAATTTAACAAAATAACATACATTTAGAAGCAATTTATAATAAAAAACATATGCATTTTGCAACTTTTCTTTAAAATAAGAAATTTTTATGGACAAATTAAGACATTTTATTGACAAAATTGTAAAAGCATCTAGAAAATAAAGACATTTAAAACTATTTTCAATGGATTTCCAGAGATTTTTTTGTATAAAAATGATACTATTTCATATTATTTTCCAAAAAGTGACCATTCACATAAATTCAAGAAAAACTATACTATATATTTGTAAATGACATTAAAAACATTATATATAGACATTTTATTTCTAAAATAAAGTACGAAAGTCAAAACATTACTAATATATCTTATAAAAAAGTTGTCAAATTTAACATTTTCTTCAAGGCATTGAACTAATCAACAATATCATGCAGGCCAAATTCTTCATCGAAATTGGAACTTTATGGAGCTTGAATTTCTTCAGGGGCATCAATGTCCTCTTCCATTGGGTCTTCTATGTCTGCAAAATGCCCAAAGTGCTAATTTCCAAACATCCCTCCTAATGGGGGTTGAGTCTCTTTTGACATCTTCACCACAAGTGTTTCACTAAACTCTCATTTGTTCAAACCAACTTCTTGCAATTCATATGGAAGAACTTGAATAGCTTTAATTATTTGCTTGATGTAATTGCATCGGCAATGGATCATTATCAATGGATATGAAATTTCTTCCTTTTTGTAAGGAGCATGTTATTGTTGTACCTAATCACCAAAAACACAAAACAAAAGTTTAGTCAAATAGCATAAAGAAGCATACTTAAAAAAAATTTAATGAATAATAAAAAAATAAAACTTGAAATATGCTTTCATACATGTAATATTAGAAATTGTACCTAAACCCAAGAACAAAACTAAGACCTAATCTCCTTGCCTTGAAAATATATCTATGAGATAATTAAAGAACGCTTATGGCTTTTCATAGAACTTTATAGTTACTCCTTTCAAATCGCTTTCTTCATATGTTAATTTTTTAACCACGACATTATAAGTCAACATCTGACTATATTTACCTTCACTATGAATCATTCGTAGAGTTACATTTTCCTATAACAAAAATATATAAAAGATATTAAAAAACAAAACACACAAACAAAAAAAACTAATATTTAAAAAAAAATTGAAGACAAAAGTATAAAAATGATTTTTTAAACTTCAATATTTTAAAGAACAAAAATAAAGGAAACAAAAAAATACTAAAAAAACAAAATAAACTAAAATAAAACTAAAATTAAATTAAATTAAATTAAATAAACTAAACTTAAAAACTAAACTAAACTAAACTAAAGAAATAAACTAAATTAATCTAAAAAACAAAATACAAAAATAACAAAAACAAAATAAAAAAAATAAAAAAACTAATAAAACAAAACATGCAAACATTAACCAAGATGGAATAGGGACCATTGGGGGCTACACACCATCGAGCTACCACTCCACCACCACCTCCCCTACCTACTCCCCTCTATACCACTGTCGAAGGTGTGCATTTAATTTTAATTTTAATTTGGGTTTTTTTAAAATATTTGTTTTTAAAATTTTACTTTTACTTTTTTTTAAAAAGTTTAAAAACGTTATTTTTTTACATAATTTCTTTTATTTTTTATTTATTTTCAAAAATAGTTTTTTATTTTCTTACTAAAATATGTCAAAATTTGTGTTAATTTTTTTAGAATTTTTTTTCTTTTTATTTAATATTTTTGGGCTAAAATCATATGAATCATTTGTTCTTGTATGGTCTCATATATGATTAAATTGTATCATAATTTTTTTGATTTTCTATGATTAGAGTAGTGAAATTATTTATGAAATATATATATTTTTGTTTAATATGCAAGTTTAAAAAAAGTTGTAATTTATTTCTTAAAGAAAAAAAAATCTTTTTTAATTTAGGGGTTTCATTTTAAAGTTTTTGTAAACAACACTATGGGATGTTTAGGCCATGGCTCTTTTTTTTATCTTGGAAAGAAAAACATGTATAATGAAACATGTATAATGGTATCAAACAGTTTTCTATTTGGGGTATTTTTGGTATTTTTTTTATGCAAAAATCATCTTTTTAATGGCTAGAGTTCTCATTCTTAATATAAATTTTTGGTTAAAAAGTGAGGTCGCCGACTTGGGGTTTAGTCCCAGATCCTCTTACGAGATTGTTTTTGGACTTCTTGGGTTTGGGACACCCATCTAGATGTATCCCATTGGATGGGAGAGCAAGAGTTGGCTCGAGAAGTGTCTCTCTATCTAAAGGTAAGAGAAGTATGTCTGCAGTAAAAGTCATTCGTAAACTCAAATCCGAAGTGCTAACAATGCCAATATATTTTGTGGCTGTTGATGGAAAGGTTTTTCTTGGTTTATTCTGCAAAGCCCCCAGATCCATATCCAAAGATATAAAAGGCGAGAGCAACATAGGTTGTTGGAGACCCAATCGATCATTAACCCATTGATTCACCAAATACAGAGGTTGCGCAAAGCCCCCAGATCCATATCCAAAGATATAAAAGGCGAGAGCAACATAGGTTGTTGGAGACCCAATCGATCATTAACCCATTGATTCACCAAATACAGAGGTTGCATTTTCACCCCAAGTAATTAAAATCTCTTGTGCACTACATATGGTTTATTGCATATGGTTTATTGGTGGTAAATAATTAATATTTACATGACATAATTAATGTTTGAAATGGTAAAAAGTAATCAATATTTATTAACAACCACTTTTAATTGAATATTCCAATATGCATAACTTTTTTTTTTTGAAGTTATACATTTTGTTTTGAAAATGCTTTACAGTTAGAAGAGACATATGATCACACCAATGGAATATAATTATAAGAAGCTTAAGGAAAATTTGTACAATAAGATTTTTTATCATTTTCAATTTGAAAAAAATTAGGTTATATGGGCGTTTTATTTATTTTTAGATATTTCATTGGAAATATTATGATGACAGTAATGTTGAAATTTTGATTTCAGAAGATGTCGTTCAACCTACCACATGGATAATTTACCTTCCAAAATAAATGGTTGGGCAAGCAATACGTTGAGATGTTGTAGGTAGTTGCCACGAATAAGGAGAGTTTTGAGGGTGATTCCTTGTAAAAGATAATTGTTATGGTCAGAAGGTTGTGAGGATTGATCATGTCAAAATTAAATAAATATTTTATTGTTTGGATAATTTCACAATAGATTTCAAGGGATATTTGATGAAGAAGGTCCCGAAACTCAGATTGCTGCCACATCACTTGGTCTCCAAAAAGGAAAGAGATCTCATGAGATGGAGCACTTTGGTATGAGAAAGAGATCTTTGGTATGAGAAAGAGATCATACCAAAGATTAAGGAAGTAAAATGAATTTTCGTTGTTTGAACTGAAGTCATGTTTATTATTATTAAGTGACTGAAGTAATGTTTTGTTATTATTAAGTGAATGGAAGTTTGAATCCATTTTGCACTAGCGAGTATTTGTTTATAGGAATTACAATATCTATAGTTCTTGTCACTGACTTATGCTTATGCTTATTGTTTAATTTGCATAATCGAAATTATTGTGTGTAATTTTTATGAAAATTGATTTTTGGGTGGTTGCAAAACAAGACTTATGCTTATGCTTATTGTTTAATGTGCATAATTGAAATTATTGTGTGTAATTTTTATGAAAATTGATTTTTGGGTGGTTGTAAAAACATATGTATACAATATTATTAGTCGAAACAAATGATTAATTATCTATTTAGAGCTATTATACCATTAAATTTGTTAATTAATCGGTTAGTTCTTTATCGAGATAGGATTTAATTAAATAGCTAAAAATGTTTTATGTATTTTTTTAGTTTTATGTAACTTTCTTACATTAGGTTGGGTTGCATGGTATATATCTTAAAATCACACTTAGGAATTCAGAACAATTTAAACGATGAAGCCTCTTGTCAAGGAGCAACAATTTCTTTAGTGGCAACGGGGCCCACATACCCATCATGAGTAGCTACACTAAACGATTTAGTGTATGTTTAAGAACCTTGGATCGGGTTGTCTCTCTTAAGTTGACAATAGATAAAATCTTCCTATCAACAAATGGTTCTAGAAGGAGGACCTAAGGTAAAATAAATGGTTAATAATTATATTTTAATTTTTTGCATTAGTCATCAGTCCTTCGACTTAAAATTATCTATTAATTAATTTTTTTGTATTGTCACAAATGCACTAGAAGGCAGGTTATATGACAAGTTAACTTACATGGGGTCATTCTTATCATTAATTTAATGGTAAATGGCTCTTGCCCAAATTATGGGAATGTGTATTTAATTTTCCATCAGTTATCATTCTTAGTGAGATAATCTCTCTCTTGTCAAAACATGAACATGACGGTGAAGGGAATACATATGCAAACGATCATCTTAGGAAGTTTTGGTGTAAATGTATCAAGCATGATATTGTTGATTTAAATTTTGTT
Source organism: Pseudotsuga menziesii (assembly GCA_001517045.1). Taxonomy (NCBI): domain Eukaryota; kingdom Viridiplantae; phylum Streptophyta; class Pinopsida; order Pinales; family Pinaceae; genus Pseudotsuga; species Pseudotsuga menziesii. Next base: position 146,468 of record LPNX010212835.1, read on the forward strand.
TGTAGGTTGTTTGCTCACATTTTTAGAGGTTGAATTACATATTCATTTAAATCTTTTCCAACTAATTCTATCTATTCTTGGTTTCGGTTTGTAGATGAATTTTTAAATGATTTTAAGGATTATGACTTTGACAAACTATGCAATGAGCTACAAGTTCTTCAAAAGGAGAAAAGTGAATCTTTAGAATACTTTTCAGTACGATTTAGTCATGTCCTTTTTAAATTTTGTCTTAGCGACGTTCGTTTTGAATATAATATTCATGACTTATTTTTAACTCCTGCTTCATTCAATCATAAAAATCAATTTGTAGATGATAGATTTGATATGTATTTTAATATTGGTCCATAAGATGGTTTTTTCTTACGGGATAATCATAAAATCATTTGGCAACCCCCAAGAAGTTTCATCTCCATCCTTTCTTAACATTGATTTACAAAGCCCTATTCCCAAAATTTTGGAACTTACCCAATTCGAAGATGAAATGATAGAAATGGAAGGAGTGCCTTGTTTTTCTAACAAAGGTGAGAGTGGTAGTTCTTCCACATAACGTTTGAATTCTACAATATGTAAAGATTCTATCAAGGGACCAAAGGGGGAAGACAAAAATAAGAATGAATCTATTTATATAGATGGGGTAATTAATCATTCTTGTGAGCGACACTTTGGTAATCCTATTTTAATTTTTCAATCTTATGTTGTTACAGCTGTATAGGAAGAACAATTGGTCATAGATAAAAAAAAGTATTTTTATCTTTTGTTGATCATTTTTCTAATTGGTTTTTGGATTCTACTATTAATGAACACAAAAATATTTCTAATGATTATATGTGTTTTGATGCATTAATAAAGAAGACTAGAGATACCTACTATCAAATTGAAGAAGAAATTATTAAACTTGGTCAACAAATCCTACCTTGTTCAAAAGAAAGGTCATGTACATTCCATGAAAGTTTTGATTTTCCAAAGATATAGGAAGGGATTTCGAATAATCATATTATGATTGAAGTTTCAGATTCTCTTTGTGAAAATGAACATACCAATCTTCAAAAAGCTTCTTGCAACATACTTGAAAGTTCATCACTACATTATAATGAAAATGATGAGGTAAGAAAAGAGGAATCTCTTTAAAATTGTACTCTCAATAATTATTCTAGTTTAAAAGATCCTTTTCGTTTTATTGTCTCTAATTGTTTTTACTCTATATATCCTAATATATTCTCATATTTTAATGTGCATAAGATTTTATCTGATTTGAAATTGTGCCTTTAAAATCTAATTCTTTTGATATATTGAGTATTGGTGATTTATCTATCAAGGATCAAGATAATAAATTGGTACCTTTGTAACAATTTGATTATTTTTGCACTTAAATCCTTCAGAAGGGAAGAAGGTACATTTCATAAAATCTTTGTTGAAAAAAGTGCATATGATATCGATACATTGATGATTACCAGAAATTAAGGTTCTTTTTTTCTCGAGATTAGTTGTTTGAACATGAGGGATGTGTCAAATATGTTGATGACAACCATATACATATTTATACATTTCTTCATATAACCTTGAATTGCCACAATTTTATATCATCTCACCCTCATGACATATTATTATTTGTTCTACGAAGAAAGACATTAAAATCTCTTCTTTCGATATCACCACACTTTAAATGTATTCATTGGCTATGTTAGCTCCTTATGATTTTACTCCACTCATGAAACCAATTATTTCAATAAATAGCATAGATAACATCAATAATATGATTCATCAAAATAATTATCATAAGATACATTTATCATCTACGAATTTCATTATGCTAGGCCATACTTTGTATTTTGAATTTCATGACACGATTGTCACATTGTCTAAAATACCTTTCCATGGTGGAACACTTCCCTAGTCTTGAAAATATTCAAGTTGAAACCCTATAGCTTTCTTATGACTATTATCTGAGAACCTTGTTTATCATATATTGATACAGATTTTAAAAGATACGTTTTAATCATTTTCTCCCCTAAAAATAATGAGTATGGCTAATATTGTTAGTATCTCAAACATCTTAATGCCATATTGTCTCTTAAGGAGTATTAGACTTGGTTCCCTATCCATTAGACAATCTCTATTGATGTTAACAATAATTACGCATAGTATTGGATCCTCTTTATTTTAATTACTTGGGACCATAACACTAAGGGAAAATGATTTTTGAGACAAACCCACCGAGACTATAGACATTTTCTAGTTGCAGTGGCTATGTCTATGATATTTTGGATTCAAATCTCTAAAATTATAAATTTTATATCTTCAAAATCCACTTGTCTTCTTTTCTATTAAGAAGATTTTGAGTCACCTCCCCCATTTGCAAATAGAAAGTATGTTTAATATATTAATCTATAAGTAATAGAATGAGATCAAATATATTAGTTAATCCATGCCGAGGCTATGGATGTATGTTGGTAGTGGTGTCAATGCTTGTGGTATCAAAGGTAAATAATAAAATAAGATTATCTAGTCATTACAAATTGTTTCTTATCATGTGTATCGATGAAGAATGTATGTTTGCAAAGATCTAAAAATTGAATTTTCATATTTTGGTTTATCAAAAAATGGTTTCTATATTGTTCTTAGGTCTGGTGCAGCTGGATGAAAACCTTTGAAGATAGCCTTGTTAATGTGGTACCAATGGTATAGAGAAAAACTATTTCTGTTGAAAGGCCTAAATCTTTTATCCTCTTGTATAAGTAAATATTTGAGTCTTGGGGAAAAGATAACTGCTTCTTCCATTGTGTCACTATTTGTTGAGACCTCAACAACTCCCTTTAGTTTTTAGCAAAAAAAAATCCCCCATTAAATTTTTAAGTTTGCTTCTTAGCTTTGGTTTCTAGGTCTTGGATTTTGGTCTCATCCTTGAATATGTATGCTTGATGATGGATTTAGTTTCCTTTTCATTTATTTTGACCTTGATTGCTTTAAGACCAACTTACATCCAAATCCTAGGCTCTATCTAGCGCCGAGAGGGATCAAATCTCTTGAGGTGCAAACCTCCTTAAATGCAAAACCTACCTAAAATAATATATTGACCAACAGGTCATCTCAGGCCTTGATTCCCTACATCCAATGAGCAAAGGATCTTATCTCAGGCCTGACGTAGCACACGATTAAAATAGATCGATCAACACACATACAGAGCGACTTGTCATTTTCCACCTCTCTTCTATATTCAGTACTCTATATATTTATGCCATACCCCTAATATTATATATATTGTTTGTATGAATATTGCTCTTGCACAATTTAGATTATATTCCCCTTGTCTCTCAGAAGTGTTTGAAACTTTGAATCATTAGCCATTAGTGATAGAGATCCTTCTAATATCAATGGAGGGATTGATACCTTACATTTACAGAGCTGTTGTTCGACACAGGAATCACCACAATAGTAGCATAAGTAACATATTATTATCTTCAACTTAATCTTTGAGTCGCATAAAATTGTTTGGGAGGGATCATGTGAAGCGCTACGACAGACTACCAAAGGGTGTAGACATCTCGGATAGTTTTGAGAATATTGTACCGCAGAACATTCAGCAGAATCAAACAGAGCGTTATCTTTTGAGTCAATCGGCATTGTACAGGTGGGCAGTCTTATAAAAAAGTTGTCAAATTTAACATTTTCTTCAAGACATGAAACTAATCAACAATATCATGCAGGCCAAATTCTTCATCGAAATTAGAATTTTATGGAGCTTGGATTTCTTCAAGGACATCAATGTCCTCTTCCATTGGGTCTTCTATGTCTACAAGATACCCAAAGTGATCATTTCCAAACATCGCTCCTAATGGGTGTTGAGGCTCTTTTGACATCTTCGCCACAAGTGTTTCACTAAACTCTCATTTCTTCAAACCAACTTCTTGCATTTCATATGGAAGAAATTTAATAGCTTTAATTATTTGCTTGATGTAATTGCATTGTAGTGGATCATTATCAATGGATATGAAATTTATCCCTTTTTGTAAGGAGCATGTTATTGTTGTACCTAATCACCAAAAACAAAAAACAAAAGTTTAGTCAAATAGCATAAAGAAGCATACTTAGAAAAAAGTAATTTGAATAATAAAAAAAAAAAACTTGAAATATGCTTTCATACATGTAATATTAGAAATTGTACCTGAATCCGAGAATAAAACTAAGACATAATCTCCTTATATTGAAAATGTATCTATGAGATAATTAATCAACGCTTATGGCTTTTGATAGATCTTTACTGTCAATCCTTTCAAATATCTTTCTTCATATGTTAAATTTTTAACCACGACATTATAAGTCAACGCCTGACTATATTTTCCTTCACTATGAATCATTCACGAAGCTACATTTTCCTATAACAAAAATATATAAAAGATAATAAAAAACAAAATACATAAACAAAAATAATGTAAAAAAACTAATTAAAAAAAATTGAAAACAAAAATATAAAAATGATTAAACTAAAAAAAACAAATAAACTAAACTAAACCAAAAATAAAGTAAACAAAAAACAAATAAACTAAACTAAACTAAAAAACAAAAATAACAAATAACAAAAAAAAACAAAATATGCAAACATTAACCAAGATGGGGTGTAAAAGCGGGTAGCCATTATGAGAATCGTGCCACCCCTCCCTACCCCCTTTTACACACAACCTCCACCATCCCACCACCTCCCCTATCTACTCCCCACTATGTAAGGTGCACATTTTATTTTATTTTATTTTTCTTTAAAACATTTGTTTTTAAAAAGTTACTCTCTTTTTTTTATAAAGTTTAAAAATCAAATTTTTTTTTATGGTCTAATATATGATTTCATTATGAATTGCATCATATTTTTTTTATTTTCTATGGTTAGAGTCGTGAAATTATTTATGAAATATATATTTTTTGTTTAATATGCAAGTTTTAAAAAATTTGTAATTTATCTCTTAAAGAAAAAAATATTTTTTCCAATTTACGGGTTGATTTTAAAGTTTTTGTAAACAACAGTATGGGATGTTTAAGCCATGGCTCTATTTTTTACCCCCCAAAAAAATCATGTATACTGGTATCAACAGTTTTCTATTTGGGGAGTGTTTTTGGTGTTTTTTTATGCAAAACTCATTGTTTTTATGGCTAGAGTTCTCGTTCTTAATATTAAGTTCCCGTTTGATAATATAAGTGGTTATAGAAAATATTTTAAATCTAAATTGAACCAACAAGTTATTTTTTATGACATTTTTTTTATAAAGTACATGTGTCAGTTTTAGGATGAACATGAAAGAACTTACACATCTTCCCCTAGTGGGTTGTAGATTGTGCCTCTTCGATGCAATAATAGTTATCATCAACACTAGAAAGTGTCCACGTTGCCTCGCAAAGGGATAAAAACCCTAATTCATCTCTCCAATTGCAGAGAATATACCATATCACAATAATATTGTAATGAAAATGAAGGAGTTATAGATCATAGCCTTGATCGACAGTATTGCATGCCACCAAATCAGTAAGAGAATGCCACAATTTCATAGTGGACACGACACAAAGATTACAGATTTATCCCAAGAAATGGTTGCCTCATTATTGTGCACATAAGAGAATTGAAGCTACATAAGATCGCATTAAATACACAAAAATCATGTAGGTTAGATCATAATAGACTTCAAGGGAGCCCCATGAGATATTGATGAAGAAGGGCTTGAAAATTAGATTGTTGCCACATCACTTGGTCTCGAAAAAGGAAAGAGATCTCATGAGATGGAGCACTAGAGATCATACCAAAGGTCAAGGAAGTAAAATGAATTTTCGTTGTTAGAAAATGAGGATGAATTTGTATCTAGAGGGGAAATTCTCCAGTGAACATGCCTTTTTCCCTATACACTTACTTCTATTGTAATATTATTATTAGAAAGAAAGAAGGAGGAGCTCCTCTACAGAAGGGAGTTTTAGTTTACTAAGGAACTGAGGTAATGGAATTTTGAATCCATTTTGAGTATTTGTTTATAGGAATTAGAATGTTTATAGTTCTTGTGAATGACTTATGCTGATTGTTTAAAGAAGAAAGAGCTCCCCTGCAGAAGGGAGTTTTAGTTTACCAAGGAACTGAAGTAATGGAAGTTTGAATCCATTTTGAGTATTTGTTTATAGGAATTAGAATGTTTATACTTCTTGTGAATGACTTATGCTGATTGTTTAATTCTGCATTATTGAAATTATTGTGTGCAATTTTCATGAAAATTGATTTTTTTTGGTGGTTGTGTAAACATATGTATACATTATTATTAATAGAAACAAATGAGAAACAAATGGTTAATTATCTATTCAGAGCTATTATACCGTTAAATTTGTTAATTAATCAGTTATCTCTCTCTTGAGATAGGATTTAATTAAATAGCTAAAAAGGTTTTTATGTATCTCTTAAATAGTTTTATGTAGCTTTCTTACATTAGGTTAGGTTGCATTGCATATATATTAAAAGTGCACTTAGGAGTTCATAACAATTTAAACGATGGAGCCTCTTGTCAAGGAGCAACAATTTCTTTAGTGGCAACGGGGCCAACATACCCGTCATGGGTAGCTACACTAAATAATTTAGGGATTGTTTAAGAACCTTGGAGCGGTTATTTCTCGTAGGTTGACAATAGGTCAAATCTTTCCATCAACAAATGGTTTTAGAAGGAGGGCCTAAGGTAAAATAAATGATTAATGATTATATTTTAATTTTTTGTATTAATCAGTTGTCCTTCTACTTAAATTTATCTATGAATTATTTTTTTAGTGTAAAAAATGCACTATAAGGCAGGTTAAATGACAAGTTAACTTATTCTTTAACGATTAATGGTCTTGCCCAAATTATTGTATGGGAATGTGTATTTAATTTTCCATCAGTTATCATTCTCAGTAAGATAATCTCTCTCTTGTCAAAACATGAACATGATAGTGAAGGGAATACATATGTAAATGATCATCTTAGGAATTTTTGGTATAAATGTATCAAGTATGATATTGTTAATTTAAATGTTGTTTATATATTATTTGCTTGAGGTCGAATTTCATATTGGTTTTGAATCTTTTCCAACTATTTCTATCTATTCTTGGTTTCGGTTTGTAGATGAATTTTTAAATGCTTTTGAGGATTATGACTTTGACAAACTATGCAATGAGCTACAAGTTCTTCAAAAGGAGAAAATTGAATCTTTAGAAGACTTTTCAGTACGATTTAGTCATTTCCTTTTAAAATTTCGTCTCAGTGGCGTTCCTTTTGAATATAATCTTCATGACTTGTTTTTAACTCCTGCTTCGTTCATTCATAAAAATCAATTTGTAGATGATATATTTTTTATGTATTTTAATATTGGTCCATAAGATGGATTTTTCTTACGGGATAATCATAAAATCATTTTTCAACCCCCCAAGGAGTTTAGTCTCCATCCTTTATTAACATTGATTTACAAAGTCCTATTCCCAAATTTTTTGAATCTACCCAATTCGAAGATGAAAGGATAGAAATGGAAGGAGTGTCTTGTACTTCTAACAAAGGTGAGATTGGTAGTTCTTCCACAGAAAGTTTGAGTTATACAATATGTAAAAAATTTATAAGGGACCAAAGGGAGAAGAAAAAAATAAGAATGAATCTATTTATATAGATGGGAAATTAATCATTCTTCTGAGTGACACTTTGGTAATCCTATTTTAATTTTTCAATCTTATGTTGTTACAGATGTAGGGGAAGAACAATTGGTCATAGATAAAAATGTATTTTTATCTTTTGTTGATCATTGTTCTAATTTGTTTTCGAATTCTATTATTAATGAAATCAAAAATATTTCTAATGATTATATGTGTTTGATGCATTAATAAAGAAGACTAGAGATGCCTATAATAAAATTGAAGAAGAAATTATTAAACTTGATCAACAAATCCTACCTTGTTCAAAAGAAAGGTCATGTGCATTCCATGAAATTGTTCATGAAATTTTTGATTTTCCAAAGATATAGGAAGGGATTTCGAATGATCATATTATGATTAAAGGTTCACATTCTCTTGTGAAAATGAACATACCAATCTCCAAAGAATCTTCTTACAACATACTTGAAAGTTCATCACTACATTATAATGAAAATGATGAGGTAAGAAAAGAGGAATCTCTTTAAAATTGTACTCTCAATAATTATTCTAGTTTAAGAGATCCTTTTCGTTTTATTGTCTCTAATTATTTTTACTCTATATATCCTAATATATTCTCATATTTTAATGTGCATAGTATTTTATCTAATTTAAAATTGTGCCTTTAAAATCTGATTCTTTTGATATATTTAGTATTGGTGATTTATCTATCAAGGATCAAGATAATAAATTGGTACCTTTGAAACGATTTGATTATTTTTGCAGTTAAATCCTTCAGAAGGGAAGAAGGTATATTTCATAACATCTTTGTCAAAAAAAATGCATATGATATCGATACATCGATGATTACTAGAAATTAAGGCTCTTTTTTTCTCGAGATTAGTTGTTAGAACATGAGGGATGTGTCAAATATGTTGATGACAACCAAATACATATTTATAAATTTATTCATATAACCTTGAATTGTCATAATTTTATATCATCTTACCCTCATGATCTCTATATTATTATTTGTTCTACAAAGAGATACATTAAAATATCTTCTTTCGATATCACCACACTTCAAATCTATTCATTGGCTATGTTAGATCCTTATAATTTTACTCCACTCATGGAATCAATTCTTTCAATCAATAGCATGGCTAACATCAATAATACAATTCATCAAATTGATTCTCATAAGATTTACCATTTACATTAGATTAGTTGTTTGAACATGAAGGATGTGTCAAATATGTTGATGACAACCAAATACATATTTATAAATTTCTTCATATAACCTTGAATTGTCATAATTTTATATCATCTTACCCTCATGATCTCTATATTATCATTTGTTCTACGAAGAGATACATTAAAATATCTTCTTTCAATATCACCACACTTCAAATTTATTCATTGTCTATGTTAGATCCTTATAATTTTACTCCACTCATGGAATCAATTCTTTCAATCAATAGCATGGCTAACATCAATAATACGATTCATCAAATTGATTCTCATAAGATTTACCATTTACGAATTTCATTATGTTAGGACATACTTTGCATTTTGAGTTTCATGACAGGATTGCAGATTGGCTCTAATACATTTTTCACAAGGTTACCAGAAAATGGAAAAGTTGAATTTTCACTATGTGTGAATAAAGATTCAAACGGTAAGCACACCACATTTATTTTTCGATTAGAGGTACTTTGATTCTGGATACTGATATATAATTGTGTGGTCCTTGTAGGATTGAAGGTGCTTTGATGGTTACAATGGCCATTTGAATTTACATGATTCTTAAATTGTATAGATTTATTTTAGGATAGGAGTGGGATAGAATAGTTATTTTTCTAATTTAGTTTAGTTTTGTTTTCAAGAAAGTTTTCAAGAAAGTTTTCAAGAAAGTTTGATGAATAAATCAATATTGAGGATCATTTTTAATCCTACATAGTTGAAATTTTATTTTTTAGTTCTAATTTATTTTCCAAATAGAATTAGCAATTGTATGGAATGTACACAGTTGATAATAAGCTCACTACCACAAATTGGTTTTCTCCCAATAAAATGATGTCCATTAAATTTTTGTCAAGTGCATTAATTCTTGAAGCAAGGGATACATATGAAAAGAATGATTGTAGTTCTGATTTTAGCTCAGGGAAGTCGATACATTTCCCTATTCTATTTCAAAGTTATGTTTTATATACATTTCATTTATCTTGTTTAAACTTTGAAATATTAGAAAAAATTGAAAGTGAACTTGGTTTTTGTTATGCAACCAAGTCCCCAAAATAGGATAAAAATAGAATAAATAGACAAGAAGAGAGTAGTCCATGCATTAATAATGAATAATAGAGATAAATAACAATCCTCTTCGAGGGAGGAACCTCCTTACGTAATGTACTATGTACCCAAGACAAGACAATATCTAATGCTTATTGAAATGAAAATATCTCCTTCCTATACATAGGAGACAAAAATGTACAATAACAACTAATAAACCCACTAATAGACCCAATCCTACATCAATAATATGTAATACACCACCATCTAGGGGGTAAAGTGCAACACTATAGGGGGAACAATGCCCAACATTTAGGGCTTAACATGCCCCTCCCCTTCAGACAAGCATTGTCCTCAATTCTTGGGTAGGTGTGGATACATCTATATAAAGGCATCATCTTCCCATGTCAAATATGAATCTATTAAGTTCTTCCACTTGATGAGGTACTCAATAATAGCTTGATTTCGTAGTTGTTTGGTCCTTGTTTCAATGATTTGTTCAAGTACCCATATGATTTTTTCTTCTTTAAAATACTTTGACTATGATGTGTATCTACCTGTTGTTTCATCCTGTTTTTGGACATAATCAATATTTGGAGACTACGTGTCGGTGATCTATGCGATCTATCACTGCTTGAACTATAGATTTTCCTTCTTCAAACCTTGATTGGAATATTTTTTTATGAATGAATTGGATTGAGATAAATTTAAAATTTCATCTCCTCTAGGTCTACAACTTCGAGTTGTGGTGGTATGATGTGTCATCTTTCTGATGCCATAGGTTTGACTATATGAATTTGGATTCCCTAGTAAAACTATATTGAAATTCTCCCAACACTTCTTATTTCTTTCCTATCTAGAAGAGAAAACTTGTATTGTATGCAACATGCCAATATTTTGTTTTTGCAATTGAAACTCTTACCACGGATATCCTGGTCCATATTCTTTTAAATGCAACATTTCTCACTCAATTTGGATCTTGGATGCCTAAGATATGAACTCTTTCCCTAGAACATATGTTTCGAACCGTAATTGGAAGACTATTTTAGGGATGACCTGTAACTAAGAAAAAAATTAAATTTTGACTTCTTTATGTATGAAACTTTAGCCTATGGTACCCTGGTGTGTCCTCTTTCCAATTCCATGGGTTTGAACTAATTTGGATGTTCCAAAAAATTGTTATTGCAAATATCCCAAAGATTGTTATTTTTGGCCTATGGTATGGTATTCCACATGTCCAATATTTTGTTTTTGTAGCTGAAAATTCTACCATAGATACCTTGGTCGGTATTCTTTCTGATGCAATTGGTATCACTTAATTTGGATCTTGGATGCCTCGGATATGACTTTTCTCCCTATAACACTTGTTTTATACTAGGTTTTGGACTACTCAAACACCATATATTCGTCCACAATTATCTCTGAAATCGAATGGATTTGGATCTGAATTTCGGAATGGAGATATTTAGGCATGTTTTGGAAGTGGGTTATTAACTTAGATCTATGATTCCTTGTATAAAAAAAATTATAGTGAAAATTCTAAAAGAGAAGAGAACCAAGTCGGATCCTTTTGGAAACAAGGGAATATCTGTTGGATAGTGTGAAGTCTCCAAAGACTTCAGGATATATATTTCAGGATTCCATTGTAGGGATGTAACATTTGATGAAGAGATAGCTCTTAAGAAATATAGAAGGTGTTAGCTTGAATAAGTAGATGAAGAGTGTCATGTCTCCTCCCCTCTCTTGCTGAGGAGAGGACATGACTATTGTGCGTTGCTGTCATAACCGGGGATCTAGCCCCATGAACATAAAAAAAAATGCATTGAAAATAAAATAAATATGCAAATGTATAATGCAATAATATACAGCGGAATAAAATATCATTCAATACATTCATTGTGTTCATAAAAAAATACATTGCACAGTTAATACAAGAGAATACTTATCTTGAAATTGAGTTTCCTCGCAACTAGCTATGTCGCTGCAACGTTCCACGCAACCATAGGCCAGTTTCTCATCAATCTCTCAGCACAACTGCCACCCCTGAGATAGGCATGATTTCCACAAGGAAAATGGGGACAACAAGCTCACACATAGTCAAATACACACCAAGGTTCAGCCAAGAAAATCTACAATTCGGTTTATTAGGCTGCTAAGGAAGTGGAAAGGAATAATTGCTAAGCTAGTGAGCTCAACCACAGAGCTATGGACACCTGCACAAGATCTATCTAGCTTGGCCTCCATAATACCTACACACCCAACACAAGGAAGTATTCCCTTCACTACTACATAGTCCATTAGGCCATACCTTCCCTTCCAGTGTTATGTCATGTGTGCATAAAAGATTAGCCACCCCCTCTTGATCTATTTATGAGGTTCCTCTCTTCAGAAGGTTTATCAAGCCAATTCTGTACCACTCCCACTACTAAGTATTTCAGACCAAAACAAGGGTGTGCATCACAGAAAACACAAGTGTTGAGTATGAAGAAAAACGTCTTGGCAACCAAAAATGGATTGGTAAATGGGGAAATCAATCCTAAGAGAGAAATTTGATTTCAACAAACATTCTTTGGTATTGCAGGGGGCAAAACAGCCTCTATAAACCCCCAAATCGTGAAGCTTTCTTTCCAACCACTGAGCAATACAAAAATGGGTTCACATCCATGGAGAAATGAAAGAATTGTAGAAAAACGTGAGGGAAAATGCCCAGCTAGCTCCAACTGTGTGAGGAAGAGAAACAAATAGGTGAGGAATGGTTTGGGCACCAATTTCTAGATGTTTTCTTTCCCCACAAATAAAAATATGATTTTTCCAACATCGATTTCTTTCCCCAATACGAATTTTGACTACCATACCTTTCCATTCCCAAGGCATTAATTGCCTCAACCAACTTCTAGAATAATTAAATGATTGGGTGCATAACAAAAATAGGTAGTTGAGAGTTTTATGGGTTCTCTCATTGACATTTGGCTTAACACTATTGGCTCAAGGGTTTGAATAATTTCCCTCTGTATTCCTTCTGAGATCATGCCCCCATATCTTGTTGCATTGCATAGCTAGTTGTGGGTATTTTATTAAATTGCATATTTACATGATGCCTTAATTTATAATGTGCCTCACTAGTACGACAACCATCAACATTGATTTTAATTTTCGATACATAAAACTCTAAATTGATGGTGGGGCCTTGGCCTTTAGCTCCTCACCATGATTTAATAATTGTATTTACATCATGTACAATTTTAATGCAATAGGGGTCAAAATCAGGATATTACATTCCCCTCCCCTTACATTAGCACTGTCCTCATTGCTCTTGAAAATTGAAAACAAATGGATGTGCCACTCTCTTGGCATCCTCCAGCTCCCACTTAGCCTCATTGGTACCGTAGTGATTCCATTGCACCTTTACCTATCCAACGGCTCGGTTACGGAGCATTGTTAGCTTCTTGTCTAGGATGCACAATGGCTCGATTTGGAACTCTCCCTCTGGTTCCACTTGGATCACACCCCAATTAATCACAGGGTTAGGATCATGTACATATTTCTTAAGAAAAGAGACATGAAAAACATTATGAGCTCTAGTGCTAGCAGGAAATGTAAGTCTATTTGAAAATGGCCCTATTCTTTCAAGCACTTCAAATGGACCACAATATCTAGGTGATAGCTTGACACAATTCCCAAGCTTCAAGGAACTCTTCCTTGGCCTCACTCTAAGATAAGAATGATCCCAAACAATGAGCTCTAAGGTAAATACTTGTTTGATAAGCTAACTTTAAATGTTAGGCAAGCTAGATGGTTGGAATTTTTGTGTGAATTTGATTTTGAAATCAAACACATAAAAGGAAAAGAAAACAAGGTGGTTGATGCACTCAACAGGAAGGTACACGAAATGCCTTTGGCATCTCTTAGTACTTGCCAACCATATTTGAGGCAGCATATTATTAACCATATTGTCGAGGATGAAGTGCAGGTGTAGATAAAGGACAAGTTGCATTAGAAAAACCTTGAAAGGAAGTACAAAGGATATCAATTGGAAGGAGGCGGACTTCTTACTTATAAGAATATAATTTATATTCAAAATGTGGCATACTTGAGGATAATTGTTATGGATGAAATCCATCAAGCTCCATATTCTGGTCACCCAGGATATCAGAAAACAATTGCAACAACCATAAAGCAGTATTTTTGGTCGGGAATGAAAAATACAGTGTTGAGTATATTTCTAAGTGCATGAAATGTCAGCAGGTGAAGGTTGAACATCAACACCCAGTAGGTTTAGTGCAAATTTTTCCAATCCCATAATGGAAATGGGAAGTCATTTCCATGGATTTCATTACAGGATTGCCAATGAATATGAGACAACATAATTCCATCATGGTTGGGGTGGACAAGTTAACAAGGGCATCACATTTTATACCAGTTAAGTCCACATATACAGCTGATTCCATTGCAAATATTTTCATGAAGGAAATTTTCAGATTGTATGGATTGCCAAAGGCAATAATTTCTGACAGGCATACCAAGTTTACTTCCAATTTTTGGAAGGGTATTTTTGTATATTTGGGTACAAAGTTAAACTTTAGCACTACCTACCATCCTCAAAAACATGGACAAACAAAAAGAGTAAATTAGGTGCTTGAAGACATGCTTCACATGTATGTAATGGACAAACCATCCAAGTGGGAGGATTATTTAGACTTGGTAGAGTTTGCATATAATAACGGGTAGCAAGAATCGTTGGGAATCAGTCCATAAGAAGGTGTAGGACACCAATGACTTGGGATAATCCAGTGAATAGAATTTTTCTTGGTCCATAATTGCTTAAGGAAATGGAACAAGAGGTTGCAAAGATCAGGAAGAACTTGAAAGCAACCCAAAATAGATAGAAGAGCTATGGAGATAATCCTTACAGTGCATAGAGAGTTCAGTGTTGGGCATCATGTTTATCTTAGAGTGAGGTGAGGCCATGGAATATGTCCTTGAATATTAGGAGTTGTGCCAAGCTATAGCCTAGATATTGTGGGCCATTTGAAGTGCTTGAAAGAATAGGGTCAGTTTCATATAGACTTGCATTTCCTGCTAGCATTAGAGCTCATAATGCTTTTCATGTCTCTTTTCTTAAGAAATATGTACAAGATCCTAACCATGTGATTAATTGGGATATGATCTAGGTGGAACTAGAGGGAGAGTTACAAATCAAGCCATTATGCATCCTAGAAAAGAAGGTAACAATGCTCTGGAACTGAACCATTGGACAGGTAAAGGTACAATGGAAGCACTATAGTCCCGGCGAGGTTACGTGGGAGATAGAGGATGCCATGAGAGTGGCACATCCATTTTTGCTCAGTTTTGAAGAGCACTAAGGAAAGTGTTAATGTAAGGGGGAGGGGAATGTAATATCCCGATTTTGACCCTTATTGCATTAAAATTGTATATGATGTAAATACCATTATTAAATCATGGTGAGGAGCTAAAGGCCAATGTCCCACCATCAATTTAGTGTTTTATGTATCATAAATTAAAGTTGATGCCGATGGTTGTCATGCTAGCCAGACACATTATAAATTGAGACATCATGTAAATATGCAATTTAATAAAAATACCCACAACTAACTATGCAGTGCAACAAAGAGATGGGGGCATGATTTCACAATAAATAGAGAGGGAAATTGTTCAAACCCTTGGGCCAATAGTGTTGAGCCAAATGTCAATGGGAGAACCCATAAAACTCTCAACTAAACATTTTGTCTTATGCACCCAATCATTTATTTCTTCTAGAAGTTGGTTGGGGCAGTTAATGCATTGGGAATGGAGAGGTATGGCAGTCAATTTCATATTGGGGAAAGCCATCATTTTTGGAAAATCATATTTTTGCTTATGGGGCAAGAAAAAATCCAGAAATTGGTTTCCATTCCATTCCTCATGAATGTTTTTCTCTTCCTCGCATAGTTGGAGCTAGCTGGACATGTTTCCCTCCAGTTTTCTGTAATTTTCCTCATTTTCCATCAGTTTTGGACAAACCATCCTCAAACCGATGGACAAACAAAGAGAGTAAATAAGGTGCTTGACAAGGAGAAGACGCGACTACACTGCACTCTGCCATCTTAACCGGGGATCTAGCCCCATGAACATAAATAATAATGCATTGAAAATAATAGACAATGCAAATGTATAATGTATGAAAACACAATGGAAGCAGATACATTTCAACATATTCAATATGTTCATAATAATTTTTAAAACAAATACATTGCAGAAATTAAATACAAGAGAGCACTTATCTTGTAAATGAACTGTACTGCAACTAGATATGTCGCTGCAATGTTCCACCCAACCATAGGATAGTTGTGCTCATAAATCTCTCGAAAAAAATTTCACCCCTGAGCTGGACATGATTTACACAAGGAAAAGGGGAACACCAGGCTCACAAATAGCCACATACACACCAAGGTTCAGCCAAGATAATCTACAATTGGGTTTATCAGGCTACTAAGGCAGTGGAAAGGAATAATTGCTAAGCTAGTGAGCTCAACCACAGAGATATGGAAATTTGCACAAAATCTACCTAGCTTCTCCTCCACAATACCTACACACCCAACACAAGGAAGTATTCCCTTCCCTGCTACAACGTTCCTTAGGCCATACCTTCCCTTCCAGTGTTTTCTTAGGTGTGCATAGAACATTAGCCAGTCCCTCTTGATATTTCTGTGAGGTTCCTCCCTTCACTAGGTTTATCAAGCCAATTCTAGGCCTCTTCCACTCCTAAGTCTTATAGGCCAAAACAAGGGTGCACATAATATCAAAATACAAGCATTGGGTATGAAGAAAAACACTATGGCAACCAAAAACGGTTTGGTAGATGGAAAAATCAACCCTGGGAGAGCCAATATGATTTCATAAAAAAATTTATGGACTTCACAGGGGCAAAAAAGACCTCTTCAAACTCCCAAATCATGAATCTCTTCTCCCATTCACTGTGCAGCACAAAAACAGGTTTTCCAGCCTTGGAAAATGAGGAAAAATGCAAAAAAACGGGAGGGAAAAATGCCTAGCTATCTCCAATTGCGTGAGGAAGAGAAAAACGTTGGCGAGGAATGGAATGGGAATCGATTTCTGGGTGTTTTCTTGCCCCATAAGAAAAAATATGATTTTTTCAAAATGATGGCTTGCCCCAATATGAAATTGACTGTCATACCTCTCCATTCTCAATGCATTAACTCCCCCAACCAACTTCTGGAAGAAATAAATGATTGGGTGCATAAGACAAAATGGGTTGTTGAGAGTTTTATGGATTCTCCCATTGAAATTTGGCTCAACACTATTAGCCCAAGGGTTTGAATAATTTCCCTACCTATTCCTTGTGAAATCATGCCCCCATCTCTTTGTTGCATTGCATAGCTAGTTATGGGTTTTTTTTATTAAATTGCATATTTACATGATGTCTCAATTTATAATGTTCCTGGCTACCGTGATAACCATCGGTATCAATTTTAATTGTCGATACATAAAACACTAAATTGATGGCAGGGCCTTAGCCTTTAGCTCCTCACCATGATTTAATAATGGCATTTACATCATATACAATTTTAATGCAATAGGGGTCAAAATCGGAATATTACATTCCCCTCCCCCTTACATTAGCATTGTCCTCATTTCTCTTCAAAATTGAAAAAAATGGATGTGCCACTCTAATGGCATCCTCCAGCTCCCACGTAGCCTCATCGGGACCGTAGTGATTCCATTGCACCTTTACCTGTACAACAATTCAGTTTTGGAGCACTATTACCTTCTTGTGTTGGATGTGCAATGGCTCAGTTTGGAACTCTCCCTCTGGTTCCACCTGGATCACATCCCAATTAATCACATGGTTAGTATCATGTACATATTTCTTAAGCAAAGAGACATGAAAAACATTATGAGCTCTAGTGCTAGCAGACAATGCAAGTCTATATGTAACTATCCCCATTCTTTCAAGCACTTCAAATGGCCCACAATATCTAGGTGGTAGCTTGGAACAACTCCCAAGCTTCAAGGAACTCTTCCTTGGCCTCACTATAAGATAAACATGATCCCCAACATTGAACTCCCTATGCACTATGATTCTTATCTGTAGAACTCTTCTGTCTATCTTGGGTTGTCGCTTCAAGTTCTTCCTAATATTTGCAACCTCTTGCTCCATTTCCTTAAGCAATTATGGACCAAGCACAATTGTATTCATTGGATTATCCCAAGTCAATGGTGTCCTACACCTTCTTCCATATAAATCCTCATATGGACTCGTCCCTAATGATGATTGCTACCTGTTATTATATGCAAACTCTACCAAGTGTAAATAATTCTCCCACTTGGATGGTTTTTCCATTACATGCATGCGAAGCATGTCTTCAAGCATCTGATTTATTCTCTTTGTTTGTCCATCGACTTGAGGATGGTTTGTCCAAAAATGTTGGAAAATTGCAGAAAACGGGAGGGAAAAACGCCTAGCTAGCTCCAGTTGCGTGAGAAAGAGAAAAACGTTGGTGAGGAATGGAATGGGAACTAATTTCTGGGTGTTTTCTTGCCCCATAAGAAAAAATATGATTTTCCAAAAATGATGGATTGCCCCAATACGAAATTGACTTCCATACCTCTCCATTCCCAATGCATTAACTGTCCCAACCAAATTCTGGAAGAAACAAATGATTGTGTGCATAAGACAAAATGGGTAGTTGAGAGTTTTATGGGTTCTCCCATTGACATTTGGCTCAACACTATTGGCCCAAGGGTTTGAATAATTTCCCTCCCTATTCCTTATGAAATTATGCCCCCATCTATTTGTTGCATTGCATAGCTAGTTGTGGGTATTTTTATTAAATTGCTATTATACCTAAATCCTGTCACCATCATGTGATGAGACCCTTAACTTCCATGTTTGCCCTTAATCCCAAAACTTGGAGTGGAAACTTGCTCTGTTTTTCAATTCTACTTGAAAAAACCTAGTACCGCGCTTACCCTGTGGATGATGAGCGGTACCTTGCTCAGCACTGCCACCGCCTATGGTATTTGGTTTTAAAGCGGTTCTAATCTAAACCGCTTTGTCATAAGGGAACAAAAGCGGTACCCTAGGTAAAATGGGAAAAAGGGAAGTTTCGAGAGACTTCTACATCTTGAGCCTCGTGTCCTCCTTTACCCCTATCATTATGGGTTAGTTTGAGCTTGAGATCCCCCATGGTAGGATCTTGGAGCCACCTCACCCACAATTCTCTCAACTATTCCTATCCATTGAGCCTTATAAATACAAGCTTATATCCATAGTTGAGGGGGAGAACTATAGAGGTATTGTTATGTTGTTGGATTGACTACCTAGTCCAAATCATTGGAGAGCATAGAGAGCAAAGTTGGAGTTTATGGGGATGAAGTGTTTGTATCATGGAGGGGCTTGTTGACACTAAGGCAATGGTTGTAAGCTTCTCCATACATTTTTAATGCAAAGCTGATTTTCGTCCCACATTACTGTTGTTTTGATTTCACATGTATATGTTGCTAGATTCCTTAGTCACTAGCATGGATAAGTAGATGATTTTTTGGTAGCTTTGATGTGCTTGTATGTTTGATATGTTTGCAGGTACACAGGTTCATAGTTGAAGCAATATTCCACGTGTCTACAGCATTCAGGGAAGGTCTTCATCCTTTGTCATTCACTCATTTGTTCTGGATCTGAACCATTTAGACTAGAGGAACAACTTCTCTCCGCAAAAGGTGCAATATTCCTGATAACAAATCTGGCAACTCCACTGGGGATCAGTGAAAATATCAGTTGATCTAATCTTCCTTAGTCCTTGAACTCTTGTTCGAATCCAGGCTCCATCTCCAACTCTCTTCAGTCAGATTTTCCATCTGACTTAGTGAATTTTGGTTTGAAACTTTCAAATCTATTCAGATCTGAACTATTTCGACTTTATATGCTCTTTTTTATTGTCAATTCATCAATTTTTGCCTTGATCTGATCAATTTCTAACTGGATCTTTCGTTCTCCTTGTGTTTTGGATCTATTCAGGGAACCACACATGTGTTGTTGGCAACAAGCGGTGCCACCGCCTGAAGTATATTAGCCATAAGCGGTGCCACCACCTGAGTCCCGTTATCCAAAAGCAGTGCTCGTCTAGAACTGCTCTGTCAAGACCCCTCCAGCGTGGTGCCACATAGGCCTTATTCCAAAACTAGTTTTTTATCATTTTTTTGCAAAAAATTGAGTTTGTTTGCTTTCATCCCTACATTGTCAGGCTTGTGTGTTAGAATCTGAATGTTCATGGTTGGAAATTCTGTGGTAAAAGATTAGTTTGATTGAAGAATTCAAAAGCTATATTAGGCTTGTTTATTCATTTGCTTCCATGCTTGTTGGTTGTGATTGTGAAAGGAATTTTTTGAAAGCTTAGGTTTCAGTTAGTTCTCTTTTCATTTCTTTTATAAAGACTAAAAGAAAAACCATTTGATTAGCATCTTGATTTCATTTTTTTTTCCATAGAGGACTTCTTTTTGCTTTTAAAAAATATTTTTTTTTTGAATGAGATTAGGTCATTATCATTATTGAGCATAAGGCATTGGATCTCTGATTAGCCTCACAATTTTTCAGGTTCTCTGTGTTCTTTTGTCTCTCTTGCATTAGTACTATCTCACCAAAAGAAAAAATAGTGTAGTTTTAAGTTAGATCTATCTATGTTTTAAGAAAAATCGAAAAAATAGAATGCATATGCATGTAGAGTGCTTGTTGTTTTTCTTTTAGGAAAAGAGACTCTTACCCTTTTGATTACTTTCAAAAGTAAAAATGAGTTTGGAATGTGTTGCTTGTTTTTGATTTTGATTTGTTCAAAGTAGTTGTTTGGGAATTTTTGGTTTTTAAAACGAAAAGCAAATACTCGCTTTCCCTCCCGTAGGTAGGCATACCACGAACGGTAAAGTGAAATATTTGCATCTACATTCTGCATGGTTTTAATTTTTCTGTCAAAATTCCATGCATTCACCTAACCGTCGACTTTAAAATTAACAGTAGTTATAGGATAAAATTTACATAGCAGTTTGAGTGATAGGATAGAGACGTGTTCGGGCATTGTTAAGCATAGGAGTCGTCATTACTCGTCTGCATTACATCTCGGGACTTGCATAGTTCTTCCACATACCATCGGTATATCGAACAACCTTTCACGTACCCTTGAGGTATATAGAAAGGTACTTCACGTAGTCAATTGTATATAGGAAGGCCCCTTGTGAACGGTTATGCATTAGACAACACTACTACCGATTTGAGCTCCCACGTACCTTGAGTATATTGGGAGACCCCACTAGGATACCTTATCTATCTGAGAAAATCCCTTTGGCTATCTTTCTTGGAGCCATACACTGAAAACAACATTTGGGGAGATTAATACGCATGTACCCTTGAGGTATATCACAAGTGGCACATTCTTGACAATCCTGGTGAGAGACCTGACCATCTGAACTCCTCCTGTCATTTAAGTTTGCTTGTTTGGCCTATAGCTTGAGTAGGGAAATTTTAGGTGTGTTTTCTAGTTTTGAGACCCTAGGTTAGATAGGAACTGTACAAACTGGCTGAGCTAAGACAGTCCAGAAGAGTACGGGGCTTGCCACCTAATTTTATTCCTGTTTCAAGAGAAAATCCTATGGAAGATATCAACCAAAGAGCTACTACCAACTCCCAAGCGAGAGAAAATGTGGTTGCAGAAAGCGGAGATCCATATCCTTCGCACTGTCCAACAATGTTCTTGGGGTAATAATTTGCTTCATTCTCCCATAGAAGGTCATGTTGATGATACTACCCATCCAGATTATGGTCCCAATGCTCCATTTTGGGATACCTCTATAGGACAAGCCATTGCCTCATTTGGAACCCGTTTAAACTTTTCTGAAGAAGTTTCACCAAATGAAGAAGAACATAGACAATACAAGGAAGCTATTCTCCGTGCACAAGAAATTGAGAAGAAAATAGACAACATATTGGGCACACCACCACCTTGTTTCGAAGTTGTTCCTGTGGGATATCATTCACTTGCTGATTCTAAGGGACCCATTGAACCGATTTTAGATCGCACTGTGACTCCACATAATCGAGGTCAAACTACCAACCCCACCACCTCCCATATTATGTCTGTTCCCAATCCTCCTGGGTCTTCCGCACCTGGGGCTCAACATTCAATTCATATTTCATCAATACCTTCTAGTGCCAGGGGGCAACCCCCGACATGACCTACGTTATCTGCCACCGGAATTGTACCTAGTCATGGACAGACCTATAGTATAGAACAATCTACAATTTATGTCCCTCTTGCCTACACAAATGTGGTTAACCCCCCATCTAGTTCATGTCAGCCCTTGGGGGCACAACCTATAACCAATCAAACCTCTTGGGGGTATGGTTACACAGCAAATCAAGCACTTGTAGGAAACATTAATTATCAACCCAATCCTATAGGAATACCTTATGCTAGAATTCCATATCCTAGTAATACTTTCACACCATGGGGGTAACCTAACTGGTCCTACATTCCAGCTTTGGGGGGGATACCTATACATACTACGAGGGGTGCCGGAGGACCACCTTATGGAGGTCCTCCCCCTAGGGGGCCTAACGGTCCTGGAGGGCCTGGTGGCTTTCCTCCTTATGGTCCTAATGGTCCTAGTGGTCCTGGGGGGCCTGGTGGCTTCCCTCCTAATGGTCCTGGAGGTTTTGGTGGCCCTCCTCTTAGTGGTTCCGGAGGCTCCAGAGGTTTACCTCCCAAAGGTACTGGAGGGTCTGGTGGTCCTCCTCCTGGAGGTATAGGTGGTCCTAGTGGTCCCAACAATCCTTGTGGTCTCGGAGGCCCTGGTGGTCCTCCTCTTAGAGGCCCCAGCAGTACTAACGGTCCTGATCCTGGAAATCAACCCCCTGTTGGTGGATCTTCCAGTGGTTCTTCATCACAACCACCTATCTATCAGTCTACTTACAGTCCTACTAATACTTATATGCCATATCAATATTACCAGTATGTGCAACCTAATCATCAGTTACCTTTCCTAGAAACCTTGGACTTGCTTGATTTGTCCAAGTTGATTAATGATCCCATTCGACATAACCCCTCGTGGCCTTCCATTTCGGTAAAGTTACCATCGGACATTCCAAAATTCAATGGGAAGCAGGGAGATGATCCAAAAAACCATGTCATGACATTCCATTTGTGGCGTTCTTCAAACTCCCTTATGGATGATTCGGTTCGTTTAAGACTCTTTCAACGAACTTTGACTGGTACAGCTGCGAAATGGTACATTGAACTTCCACAACATTTGTTTGTGGATTTTGGCTCATTTGCAACTGTGTTTCTTACACACTTTCAGCTTCCTATCCATTATGAAACGAGAACTGATCTCTTAACTTCTCTGTGACAGAACATCTCCACCCACATATTTGATCATATCCATGAGTGGAGAAGGTAGAGAAGACTTATTAAGGCTCCTATCTCGGATCAGTTGTTAGCTTATTGGTTTACTAAATATTTGTTGCCTCCAATTGCTCGAGATGTGGCTATGGGTGGTGCTGTTACTGAAGAGCAAGCCATTAGTCGAGCCCAATATCTGGACTTGGTCTATTCCCAGTCTGGAACTTTGTATGACTTGATCCCTCAAGCTCCTCACCCAAGTACCGATCCTGCAAAGCCACCAGCAGAAACCCATGTTGATGGGATTGTTGGTTCAATCTAGTCCCCGTCAGCAGCAAAAATTGCCAAGCAACCCCAGAATTCCACCCCTACTCCTTCAACTCCCAAGGTTTCCACCGAGGTCAATTCCATTCAGAGTATTCAAATTCCTGGCAACAATAAAAAGAAAGGTAAAGATAAAAACAAAAAACTTGGAAACCAACAGGAGAATCCAAAACCAACCACTAATGACAATGATAAAGGGAAAATAAAAGCAAAATATCCATGTCTGCTATGCAGAGTTGACCATTTCATAAAAGAGTGTCCTCGTCAGGATGAAATCACCCAATTTTTGAAAACTAATCACGCACCCGCAGTTCTCACAGATCCTTTTACCTCTCAACAACAACTGACAGACCACATGTCTAATCAGGGAAACTCTAGTTCTTCATAGGAAATTAGCATGATGTCCTCGGATACTATTAGTTTGCAAACTCAAAGTTAGAGTTATGGCAAACCCGCAGACAATAAAGAAGACAATTCTTCTTCAGGAAAAGCTCCCTCTATTGGTTCTCTTGAATCCTCGTCTACTGTTCCTCTAACCATCGAGAATCCTACTCTCGACATGGTTTTACGTCCACCCAAGAGTACTCCTAGGAAGGCTGCTTTTAACCCTAATGCCCAAGCTGCTTAATTTTATAATGTATTTGAAGACCTCGCTCAAGCACCATGTGCAATGTCTACCTTGGAAGTACTCCAAAGTTGTCCTACACAATGCAAAAACTTGTTAACTGCGTTAGGATCTTTAGACCCAGATAATACTAATTTGATTCATTTCAATGTCGAGAACTATAAGTCTAGAGTACCTCACAAACTCGCTTTCCAAATCATAATGAAAGTAGTCAGAAAGAAGGTCTTTAGAACTGTCTTAGATGAAGGAGCTTCAAATTCGGTTTTGTCCCTATCTTGTTGAAAAGATATTGGCTCTCTCGAGCTTGTAACATCACCTACGACTCTAAAAGCCTTTGATGGACGAGGTTTCTAGCCCCATGGTCTCATTCCATCCCTTTTAGTCGAGCTTGGGGGAACATTTGTTTCTATTCAAGTGGAAGTAGTAGACACCCCGTTAGATTACAGCCTCATTCTAGGAAGAAATTAGTTTTATGCCATGACTGCTGTCGCTTCGACGGTATTCCGAACTGTCCAATTTCTGCATCTAGGGAGAATTGTCACTATTTACCAGCTCTATTTATGTACACCGAATGTTACTACCTCCACGGCTAATAGCATCCCTATGTTAGGCCAGTCCCTTCCTCCTTACCAGTCGATTGGGGTAGGCATGTTGAAGGATTTGTCCCTTATGGGGATTTTTTCGTCCACTCCTCCTAACACAGATACAGCGACAGTAAATATGATTTCGTCATTTGATTATGATCCCAAGGGAAAACAAATTATTGATTCCACCTCATTGATTCCGCATGAATAAATGTACAACGTTATTCAAACCCTTTCTGATGACCACACTGATGAACTTCATCTGATGGCTTTAGACCCTTACCACCTACCCTACTGGTTAGAACCCTCGCTTCCTATTATGGATTATCTCTCTAAGAATTTTCCCTCCGATGAGTCCATTATGGAGATCATGAGTACGAATGAGCCTATCCAAGAGGATCATCATCATAGATCCTCATTCCTCCCCAACACTAGTTCGGTAGACCATGACTTTGCATCCCTTTTTTCCACTGATATTGTCAACACACCTCAAACTCCTATATTGTTGCAAGACACAGATTTTGAAGGAAACCTATGCATTAACATTACTCAAACAAATCCAATTGACATATCAACCAAGCCTGGTACCCTTGAGCATGTTCATGTTGGGCAGAACTACTCGGCAGAAGAATCTGAAGCATACAGGGCACTTTTCAAATAATTCCGTGATATTTTTTCTTGGTCTTATGAAGAAATGCTGGGGATAGACCCATCCATTGTGGTCCATGCAATAAAAACCTATCCCACTGCTAAACCTGTCAGACAAAAACTAAGGCAAGTCCATCCATGAAAAGCCACAGCTATCAAAGCTGAAATAGAGAAACTTCTCAAAGCAGGGTTTATTTATCCCATACCCCTGATGGAATGGGTATAGAACGTCGTCCCTGTCAATAAAAAGCAGGGCATCATTAGAGTCTGCATCAATTTCAGAGATTTGAACAAAGCTTGTCCCAAAGACAACTTTTCCACTCCACATATCGACCAGATTATCGACAACTATGCTAGAAGTATCATCTTCTCATTTATGGATGGATTTTTAGGTTATAATCAAATTGAGATTTTACCTATTGATCAACACAAGACGACATTCATTTTCCCATGGGGAACCTTTGCATATAGGAAGTTACCATTTGGCCTAAAAAATGTTGGAGCCACTTTCCAACGTGTTATGTCCTATGCGTTTCATGATATAAAACATATTGTTGAACCATACCTTGATGACCTCCCTGCTCATTCATAGTGATGGGAGGACCACCCTGGTCATCTTAGAGACATTTTCCTGAGATGCCGTCATTATAATATACGGCTCAATCCTCATAAATTTCTTTTCTGCGTTGAGACGGGACGCCTGTTAGGTTTTTGGTTTCTAAGGATGGCATCTGGATAGACCCATTGAAAATTGCCGCTATTTTAGCTCTACCAGCCCCAACCAACCTTCTAGAACTCCAAAGTTTGCAAGGGAAGTCAAACTTTCTTCTCCATTTCGTGTGCAATTTTGCAGAGAAAACACATGGTTACATGCATCTCCTTAAGAAGGACACTTAGTTCTATTGGGATGACCAAGCCCAATGAGCCTTTGATAATCTCAAACACGCTCTGACTCATTCACCCATGATACACCCCTCAGATTATTCAAAGGATTTTCTCTTATATATTGCTGCCTCCACTACTACCATCGATATGGTTTTGGTGCAGGAAAATCCCAACGGTCAGGAGAGTGTGATCTACTATGCTAGTAAGAATCTTATGGATTTCGAAACCTGATATTCATGCATGGAGAAATTAGCATTGTCCACGTTCATTGTTGTTCAAAATTTTCGTCACTACATTTTGCTTCGCACAACCACTATATTGGAAAACCAGAACCTTATGTATTACATCCTGACTCGTCAGGTGCTCGGGGGCAAGTACTCCTGGTGGATAATCATACTACAAGAGTTTGATTTGGAATTTGCCAAAGCCACATCAAAGAAATGCTTGGTCTTTGCTGAGCTCATGTGTGATCTTCCCTGTGCCTCATCGGAATCTGAGCCCATTGATTCATTTCCAGATGAATTCCTGTTCCTTATAAGCACTACTGACCCATGGTATGGAGATTTGCTCATTTATCTCCAAAGACAAATATTTCAGCCAAATCTATCCCGTGACGATCGCCACCGTATCCGTCACCATGCAAAATACTACCTCATCTTGAATGACACTTTGTATAGATGTGGTATTGATTCCATTCTCCAGTGATGCCTTACCCACGAGGAAGCTAAACAAGTGTTGAATGATTTCCACTCTGGAGCATATGGCGGTCATTTATCTGGGATGGCTACAGCCCAGAAAATCCTTCACGCTGGCTATTTCTGGCCTTCAGTCTTTAAATATTGTCACGAGGTTGTTAAGAAATGCCCACCCTATCAACATTTTTATCCAAAAAAGTGCACTCATCCTACTCCGCTACACCCCGTCATTGCCATTGGCCCTTTCTCCAAATGGGGCATTGATTATATGCATTGTGAGCCTACCTCAACCGGGGGGCATGGTCACATCATCGTAGTCATTGATTATTTTACAAAGTGGGTTGAGGCCATGCCTACATATGCAGAGGACGGTAAGACTACTGCTCTCTTCCTATTCAATCATGTGATAGAGAGATTTGGAGTCCCACAGTCCATAGTTACGGATCACAGATCACATTTTCGTAATCAAATATGGAGGAACTAAGTGCCAAGCTAGGTTTTTGTCATGAAAACTCTATGCCCTATTATCCGCAAGCTAATGGTCAGGTCGAGGCCATTAACAACGTTTTGAAAATGATGCTTTGTCGGATGGTTGGATACCATAAGTCCAACTAGCACCACATCCTTTTCTCTGCTCTTTGGGCTTACAGGACTTCGGTAAAAACATCGACTAGTTTCACACCTTTTCAGCTTGTTTATGGACTCAAAGCTATCTTGCCGATTCCATGTCAGATTCCATCCTTGAAACTTGTCGTCGAACTTCTCCCAGACACTTTCGCAGAGGAAGAGAGATTTTTATACTTGAACAACCTTGATGAAACTATAATAGATTCTGCCTTGGCTAATGAGGCACATAAGAAATGCGTCAAGGTGCAGTATGATAATTCTTTCCAACCTCCTGCCTTTAACGAGGTTGACCTAGTTTTGACTTATGATCAGAGATATGACAAACTAGGGAAAGGAAAGTTCGAATCCATGTGGTACGGTCCTTTCGTTATTTCCAAAGCTTTAGAGAAAGGGGCCTACGAGCTCGTGGACTATGATGGAATCCCCTTAGGACACCCTCGCAATGGGTTGTACCTGGAGAGGTACTATGCCTAGATATCTCTTGGATAGTATCTTGTATATATGTATATTACTTTACTTTTAGTGTGCTTAAGTATTTTCAATATAGTTTTGAGTTTAGTGTCTGTATCTGTTTATACCATGTTTTGGTCGTGCAGAGAAGATGGATTT
The DNA here is from genome assembly GCA_001517045.1 of Pseudotsuga menziesii. Classification (NCBI taxonomy): domain Eukaryota; kingdom Viridiplantae; phylum Streptophyta; class Pinopsida; order Pinales; family Pinaceae; genus Pseudotsuga; species Pseudotsuga menziesii. Next base: position 174,768 of record LPNX010212835.1, read on the forward strand.
CTACGGCTTCTTTTATGGTGCTTGCCGCCACAACTTGAATCTTGCCTTAGCTACTTGGGTTCTCTATTCCCTAGCTTACGATTTGGTCAGTTCAGGAGCGGTTTGTATTGGTCCCGCTACCAAAAATATCCTCGAGTATCGAGTAGTCATAGGTCTTCTGACATAAGCTGCCTCCCAAGATGTTTGCAACTTGGTAGTCTTGATGGACTCACAACTTGTGGTTTGTCATCTAAACCATGTCTATACCATTAGGAATCATGTGCTTCTCCATCTCTTCCAGAGGGTATGTTTTTTAGAAATATCATTTGAAACTATCACCTATAGGCATATCCCTAGGGAACATAATGTAGTTGCTGACTCATTGGCTAATTACATCCTAGATTGGCATATTTCCCATTCATGACATGAAAATCAAACTTGGTTCATTGTAAATAAACCATAAAAGACTCATAAAACTCATGTAAAATACATTCACCACTTGAGACGTATAAACACCAAGTAGAAATTTGTATATATATATATAAACATGTTTTATAAAAAATAGGTCACAAGACCTCATCTGAAGCGTGTAGGCTTTCAGGTAAAAAATAATCATACAAAAGTCTTGAAGCTATCAGCTTTCAGTGGATACATCATGCACTCATTGTCTAATGGTGCTCATGGTAACACGTCACTTCCCGGGCTACTCTACGTAGAAGTCTGCTAAAGCAACCCAGTACTCCCGTTGTAGGCCTCTGATACCTCATTGGGAGGTCATCGATAGAAGCATCCTCAATGTCTAGAGTCAACCTCTCCAGGTTCTCCTCTAACTCCCATGTCACATCATCGCCCTGTGTTACAAAACGGGCTCCGGCTCACCTATCTAGTGGGGATTCCCCCCCAAGTTGTGCTGCTCCAACGTCTACATGAAAACATTCAAGTCTTGTTACTAAACATAAAAATATAAAACATCAAAAACATAAAAATTCTATTTCCATTTAGGGTCTTTTTGTTTCCTACCGATATCACCCCACTGTCCACCAGGTGGGAGCGGTAGGTCAGGGTCACCACTGAAGTCAGTGATCACATATGCATAGTCCTCCACCATGAGGAGCTGATCTCTCAACCATCCAAAGAATGGTTCACTGAAATTTACCTTCCCTCTACCCGCTCCAGTACGGGCCATAATCCGGACCCACCTCTGCATGCAAGGGTCTTGTGCCCTCAACTCTATAAATACCACCTGGGGTCTCATCTGTGGAACCCTCTCAAAAAATAAGCAAGATAGAATGGAATCGAAACCAAATTGCTTCAGCTCCCCCTACCAACACTTGGTCAGCTGATCCTTGAAGATCGGAAGTAGATCTTTCACCTAGTTGAAGACTATAGGCGCCATGGCCTCTATGGCATATAGAATATGTTCTCTAGATTCCTGGTGTACCCCTTAGCTTCTCACCACTCTCTACATGGTAAACAACACGGTCTGCAGAGGGCCATCCACCACTTCTTTTATGGGAATTTTCTTCCCTGATGTCCTGGTCCCAGGAATGCAGTGGCGGTCTATCAGCTCCTGAGTAGTAATGTCCTCCCCATGGAAATCAGTTAATGAGATGGGAGCACCCCGTCTCGAAAGGCCAGCCAGGAAGTAGATGTCCTCTACCTCAACTGTCAATATGAGGGCACCAATCTCAAAATATTGTTACTCCAGATTCCACATCCAGAGTATATGCTCTAGTAGTCGCTCATGTGATACCATACTGGGTGTGTAGAAGAAATTTAAGAGTCCACAGACTCTCAATGCAGCTATTGAACCCACATTTCATTTGATGAAGGCATCGTCATTGTCATGTTGCCTCTCTTTCCATATGACCATTTTTTATCAATAAGAACCTGTCAAAAACCATCACAAGACTAATTAGAAGCATTCCTAATCATTCAAATCAACAAAAGTGAGCTAGTTTTTCTTGTGCAACCATTTATATTTATCCATGGTTGGCACCGCCTGTGCACTATGTTTTCGGTGCGCTTCTAGCGGGGTATCGCTTATCCCGCAAGGGATAAGAGCGGTGCCCGCTTCCATGATTTTAGGTCTTGCCATATAAGCCCAAAACACCATTAAAAATCAAAATTGAAGGCATGAAATGAAAAAGTAGGGTCTAGCCTAATACTTGGAACTGACGGTGCATGAATTCGATGGTGGATTCTCCCGATATCAGCGACTGAAAATTTGGCCAAGAAAATGCTCCAAAGGCTCTTCACTATGGGTAAATGGTAAAATGTTTTGATTTTTTACTATTTACATGATTTTTATATACATTTTAGGGTTTGACATGCTATAGTTTTGTTTTAAAATCATTTATTACTCAAAATATATCAATCGTAATCCTTTAATGTCAGTTATTGGGGCATTTAACACTTGTTTTTCAAGTTGTTGCAGGATAGAAGAGTGGTAGCAATAAAGTTTTGGGAGTTCGTTTTTTAATTTTTCATACTACCATAAAATGAAAAAAGCCTTTGGATTGTTTATTGTGACACTTTGGTCACACTCTTGAAACTTAGCATAAAAGGTCCAAGTCCATTTCTTATTCTTTTCAGGCTTGTAAAATCTCTCATTATGAAAAGAGACCTAGTGGAGTCTTCTTTAAAGTCTTTTTGGGCTCCTTAAATATGAAAAGATTGTCGAGTGATCTTGTCTCCTTCACGCTTGTTAAATCATTTGAAGAGTCGTTCATCTGACAGTAGGTTATCACTTTTTTGGATCAGGTGAACTATTTTATGAAAAAGGACCCTATGGAGTCTTCTTCCGTGGTCGTTCAGACTCTCTAAACATGAACAATGCCGAGTTTTCTTTCATTGGAATCGTTAAATTAAACATTGAGAGACCCTCTGTTGGAACGAACCCCTCCTCTCTCAGGTTCGTAAAACATATGAGTTTGGACTTGTCTTTGGACGAGCTATAATGAGTGTTTGTTACCCTCTTTGAACTCATAAAACTGAAAAGAGGCACTCATCAACTATGATGGGGGGAAATGGGAAGGGAATCATTCTACAAATAAATGGCAATAGTTTGTCATTACCTTTGAACATGGAACTTGTCTGCATATCATTTTAGTCAATTGGGTATTTAGTTGATCTTTGTGACAATCCACTTTCATGAGTCATGTCACTCCTTTGAGTCTTTCAAAAGAATGCATTGTCTTCCATCGTACTGTGTGTTTGTTTGGTCTAGTCATGCTGCCAAGTATTTTTTCATGCCACCCGATGTTCAAAGGGAAGTTGAAGAAGTTTTACCTCTGCAGTCAAAACAGTCTCTATGTCAGTACTTTTGAGTCAGTATTATGGTTACTACATTCACATCATTCCAGACCTATGTTCCGCGTTTCGTGTTGTCAATGTGGGACTCATCATGGCCCTCCTTCGACGAGACTATTTTTGTCGACATCAGCTCATCATCTGGGAAATAGTCTTAGAAACAAAACTTATTACCTTGAGATCTGTATGCCTTAATGATAGATTCTCTTGCTCTTGACATAGGTTCACATCATTGACCTTTGATCGACAGAATCAACTGGGTGTTCAACATCAAGGCATCTATTCATGCTCAGTAGATTGTACTAGGGTACCTTGGGAATCATTGACATCAATGGTGATCTCCCTCGCACTTGTTAACGGTTCACATCATTGGCCGGTAATCAAGTGGTTTCTACCATGTTCGACTTCAGATCATTGTAATCACATGGATAGAATCGTACTTTGTGGAAGACGAGACGAAGGCCTTGGGTATTTGTTTAGCGCTCATTTTCTTTCCCTAGGTTGCGATGGAGTTTTGTATATCTAGCATGGATCCACATTTGTATGGTCGTGGATATGCTCAAATTTGCGTCTGTATGACATAGATCTACGTTGTATATCTGGTAGCTATGTCCAAGTTTGAGTCCTCTATCACATGGATCTATGCTATATTCTAGTAGCCATGCTTGTTTATTTCTCTCATGTATCTGCTTTGTATTGGTCCGTAGCCATGAGTTGGTTACATTTGTCTATGAGTCAAAAGTATTGATGTACTACAAATACCTACTTGACGACATTCTCCGACCGAGCTGACATTTCCACCTCGAAGTGACAACTTGTTCTCTCAAAGCTCTCACTTATCGTATCTCTCTAAGTCTCATGCTTTGGGGGGGAATTCTGTTATACCTAAATCCTATCACCATCATGTGATGAGACCCTTAACTTCCATGTTTGCCCTTAATCCCAACACTTGGAGTGGAAACTTGCTCTGTTTGTCAATTCTAGTTGAAAAACCTAGCACTGCACTTACCCTGTTGCTGATGAGTGGTACCTTGCTCAACACCGCCTGTATCCTGTTATAGAGAAGCGATGCCGCCACCTATGGTATTTGGTTTTAAAGCGGTTCTCATATAAACCGCTCAGTCATAAGGGAACAAAAGCGGCACCCTGGGTAAAATAGGGAAAATAGAAGTTTCTTGAGGTTTCTAGATCTTGAGCCTTGTGTCCTCCCTTATACCTATCATTATGGGTTAGTTTGAGCTCGAGATCCCCCATGGTAGGATATTGGAGCCATCTCACCCATAATTATCTCAACTATTCCTATCCATTGAGCCTTATAAATACAAGCCCATATCCATAGTTGAGGGGGAGAACTATAGAGGTATTGTTATGCCATTGGATTGACTACCTAGCCCAAATCATTGGAGAGCATAGAGAGAAAAGTTGGAGCTTATGGGGATGAATTGTTTGTCTCATGGAGGGTCTTTTTGACACCAAGGAAATGGTTGTAAGCTTCTCCATACATTCTTAATGCAAATCTGATTTCTGTCCCACATTACTGTTGTTTTGATTTCACATATATATGTTGCTAGATTCCTTAGTCACTAGCATGGATAAGTAGATGATTTTTTGGTAGCTTTGATGTGCATATATGTTTGATATGTTTGCAGATACATAGGTTCATAATTGAAGCACTATTCCAAGTGTTTACAGTGTTCAGGGAAGGTATTCATCCTTTGTCATTCACTCATTTGATCTGGATCTGAACCATTCAAACTAGAGGAACAGCTTCTGTCCACAAAAGGTGCAATATTTCTGATAACAATTGCATATTTACATGATGTCTCAATTTATAATGTTCCTAGCTAGCACAATAACCATCATCATTGATTTTAATTTCCGATACATAAAACGCTAAATTCATGGCGCTTTGGCCTTTAGCTCCTTACCATGATTTAATAATGGTTTTTATATCATATACAATTTTAATGCAATAGGGGTCAAAATCGAGATATTACATTACCCTCCCCCTTACATTAGCACTGTCCTTGGTGCTCTTCAAAATTGAAAAAAAATGGATGTGCCACTCTCATGGAATCCTCCAGCTCCCACGTCGCCTCATCGGGACCGTAGTGCTTCCATTGCACCTTTACCTATCCAACAGCTCAGTTCTGGAGCATTGTTACCTTCTTGTCTAGGATGCACAATGGATCGATTGGAACCCTCCCTTTGGTTCCACCTGGATCACATCCCAATTAATCACATGGTTAAAATCATGTACATATTTCTTTAAAAAAGAGACATGAAAAACATTATGAGCTCTATTTCTAGCAGGAAATGCAAGTCTATATGCAATTGCCCTATTATTTCAAGCACTTCAAAGGGCCCGCAATATCTAGGTGATAGCTTGGCATAACCCCCAAGATTCAAGGAACTCTTCCTTGGCCTCACTCTAAGATAAACATGATCCCCAACACTAAACTCCTTGTGCACTCTATGCTTATATGCATATCTCTTCTATCTATCTTGGGAGAAAAAATGTTGGTGAGGAATGGAATGGGTGTGAATTTCTAGGTGTTTTCTTGCCCCATAAGAAAAAATACAATTTTCCCATCTACCAGTCTGTTTTTGGTTTCCAGATCATTTTTCTTCATACCCAGCGCTTGTATTTTGTTGTTATGTGCACCCTTGTTTTGGTCTGTAAGACTTAGGAGTGGAAGAGGCCCAGAATTGGATTAATAAACCTAGTGAAGGGAGGAACCTCACTGAAAGATCAAGAGGGGATGGGTAATCTTCTATGCACACCTGAGAGAACACTGGAAGGGAAGGTATGGCATGGGGAACTGTGTAGCAGTGAAAGGAATACTTCCTCTTTTTGGGTGTGTAGGTATTGTGGAGGAAAATTTAGATAGATCTTGTGCAGGTGTCCATAGCTTTGTGGTTGAGCTCACTAGCTTAGCAATTCTTCCTTTCCACAGCCTTAGCAACCTGATAAACCCAATTGTAGATTGGCTTGGTTGAACCTTGGCGTGTATTTGGCTATGTGTGAGCCTATTGTTCCCTTTTTCCTTGTGGAAATCATGCCTATCTTGGGGGTGGCAGTTGTACTAAGAGATTGATGAGCACAATTGGCTTATGGTTTGGTGGAACGTTGCAATGACATAGCTATTTGTAGGACAACTCATTTACAAGATAATTGTACTCTTGTATTTAATTTCTACCATGTATTTGTTTTAAAAATTATTATGAACATATTGAATGTGTTGAAATGTATTTGCTTCCGTTGTGTTGTCATACATTATACATTTTCATAAGTCTATTATTTTCAATGCATTATTGTTTCTGTTCATTGGGCCATATCCCCGGTTAAGATGGCAAAGCATAGTGTATTCACATCCTCTCCTCGTCGAGAGATGAGGGGAGGGGACATGACAAAGAGGATGTACGTACCTCCCATAATGGTAGAAGTTGAACCCTCTTTTGAAATAGTAGCATCTGAAGATCATAATATGCTAAAACCTTAGAAACCCCTTACTATGGATATCTCTCGAAAAAGAAAACTTGCTTGGGTAAGAGAAATCATACAAGAAGTAGAGAGATATGGAGCTCTATAAGGATCCACAAGAACAAGAAAAAGATAAATTCCATACTCTAGTTATGTAGCTTTGATGTGTGACCTTGTAGATCAAGAACCCACCAGCTCTCCAACTATGAGAAAGCTGCACAGAAGAAATAATGGGTTGAAGCAATGACGGAAGAATACCAGTCAATAATGAAGAATGATGTTTGGGATGTAGTACCCAAACCACAAAACAAAAGTGTGGTATTTTTGAAATGGATCCACAAGATAAAGCATGTTGTTGATGGAAGTATTGAAAAGTACAAGGTAATATTTGTGGCTAGAGGATTCTCTCAGAAAGAGGGGATTGATTATGAAGAGACATTTTCTCCAGTAGCAAGGTACATTTCCATCATAACCATCATGAAACATGCTTCCATGATGAAGTGGGACTTACACCATATGGATGTAAAGACAAATTTCCTTAATGGTGTGATTGAAGAAGAGGTTTACATCAAACAAGCATGAGGATTTGAAGTAAAAAAAAATTGACTCATGTATGCAAGTTGAAAAAGGATTTGTATGGAATAAAGCAAGATCCTAGAGCTTGGTATGGTAGAATAGATAGATTCTTGACAATATTGGGATTTACCAAGATTAAAGATAATTCTAACCTTTACATGAAGGTCATGGATGATGAACTAGTCATACTATTACTGTATGTGGATGATCTATTTCTGAGAGGAAATGAGAAACATATCATAGATTGCAAGAAGAAGCTAGATGATTGATTCAAGATGAAAGATCTTGGATTGATGCATTATTTCCTAGGGTTGGAAGTGGGGGAGAGCCCAAAAGGAATATTTATGAATCAGGGAAAGTATGTAGTATAAATATTGAAAATATTTGATATATTGGATTGTAAATCCATGGCCACACCCATGGACACCAACCTAAAGTTGTTGTCTGATGAGACATCATAGTTAGTGTATATGACTCATTACAGATAGATTATTGAGTCATTAATCTATCTGATGAACACAAGGCCATATATTATTTGCTGTGAACACCTTGAGTGAGTATCTAGTTAAACCTAGATGGGTTCACTTGATAGCTGCAAAACATGTGACGAGGTACCTAAAAGATACAATAGACTTCAGACTTTACTACGGTAGAGATCATGAATACAAATTATATGGATATACAGATTCAGATTGGGTAGGAAGTGCCACAGATAGAAATATCACCTTAGGTGGATGTCATTGTCTGGGATCCGCCATGATATCATGGTTTAGTAAGAAACAATCCAGTGTTTCTCTTAGTACAGATGAAGTAGAGTACATATTGTTAGCACTCAGAATGTACCCAAGTTGTAAAAGGTAAACTCCAAGGTAACATCAAAAACCACTTTAGAAAGTATTTCTGACCTAATACAATCAGAGAGGGATCTCTCACTATTTACAAAGGTTTAAGAGGACCAGATTTAAAATAACATTTAGATATTTTTGTATTTGGCTGAAATAATCACATAACCATTGGGCATGGAGTCATATACAACATAAAGATACCACAAAGACACATACATGAGATTCATCAAAGGCAAGGTAATCACATCATCACAGTCATTCAAATTGATCCAGGTGGAACAGAAGAGATGAAGAAATAACCCATTAATACAGAGCATCAACAAGGATGAGTTCTATATCAACTTTAGCAGAAAAAATCATATAATATATGAAATGATGACCAGAGCATAAACACATGAATTCCAATCATCTAACGCTATATTCCAGATATGAGGAAGAAACAAAATGGAGTGTTACACAAGGGAAATACAATCACATAAAGAAATAAGCACAGACTGTAATATCAATGACACATGAATCTCTGACAAAAACTCTCATGTATTAACTTTGTTATTCCAAAAATAGATATGTCCTCCAAAAATTACTTCCACCCGATGGGTTCCAACAACCCATCTCTTAAAATACATGCAAATTTATACATAAAACAATAGGTCTTCCCAGAAGATCAATAACTGAATGATCGACGTGATTAAGAGTTTTGTAACAGAATCCCTAACACCTAGGCAGTTTGTTACAAATCCACTCCTAACCGATCATAAAGTATAAATCAACTTGATAACAAATTTTTTCCTAGCCAGCTTCCTCATCTTTGCCTCATCAGCTCCACGTCTTTGCCCCATCAGCTCCACGTCTCTGCCCCGTCAACTCCTTAATGCATGACACCTGTTCCTAAGGATGAAGAATATACTTTGTCTTTCCAAACCGTTCCACAGCCTTCCACTGCTCCGAACTTGGGGTGTCACATTCTGTCATTTCCCGAATTGATACTTCGAGCTCCATATATGCTTCATAGGACTTCTTGGGAAACCTGCTTCTGATGATTGTGAACTTCTGCAGGATTTCGAAATCTTCTGTTAACATATCCACAATTGTTTTCCCTGTTAGGCTTTTCTCCAAATCATTAAATTTGGAGTGGTCCATGCGGCACTGGACAAGCAGGTTATGATAATGTTCTTGTGAGAACATCCGTCCCTCCTCGTCCCAGAAGGAAGGCAACCCGTCCTCGAACAGCTCTTTAAACTCTTGTCTAAAATTATTAACTTGCACAAGCAATCCTTCTGATTTATCTTGGACTGTCTTGATTAAGTGATGCTTGTGGATGATTTTCTTTGCCCACATCACTATTGATACTCTGTCCTTTATGCCCAACTCGTGCAATTTATGATATGTCAGTGAATTCAGAAAATTTAGTGTGTTCTGAGCTGTAGTAAGAGGTCTTTTCTCCATATGTTCATTTACCAGTTTTAATCTCTGGTGAGACAACTTTATCATTATATTCAAATCATCAATAAAATTTAGATAGTGCCTGAACTTGGTAATCTCTATACACAAGGTATCCCAAATGATATGTTTTGCCCCTTGAAGAGGGCCCTTCCCAATGCTTCTTTCTTTTAACTCATCGAATTTTTTCTGCAATTGATTTCTGTCCTGCAATACTTGTTTCTTACTTTCACTTACTTTGGCCAATTCGGCTTTATCCTTTCATTCTCTGCCTTCAACTCTTTAATTGCTTCCTCCTTCAAGCTCACCTGGGACATAGACACCAACAAATCGTCTGCAGAAAAATTATCCAGTGGCTTTTCAATGTTCATAATGGACAGGTCTTCATCAGTGGGGGTTTGATTCATTAGCTCCTCCATGATTTCCTTCTCGTCACTCTGGTCCTTTTTCATTTAGGAAATTTGGGACAATAGTGCATCCCACTCGGCCTCCCACCTGTCCTTTTCTTCCTGTAGCTCGACAGCCTTTCCTTTATACTCCATCATCTCTTGATGGACTTTATCATTTTCCTCTTGCAAAGCCATTAATTCAGCTGACTGGAAATGCTCTGAACCTAGAATCTTCAGCTTTTTCTTCAAGACCTGGAGTGCATTGTCTTTCTCCTCTAGCATCCTCTTAACTGCCTGGGTGCTGTCTGAACTAACAATGTCTGTTTGCAGTTTTCTAATCTGAATGACATTTGCTTTATTCTCAACTTTCTCATGCCTCAATTGAATTTCTAATTTGTCTATCAAAACTTGCAATTTATTAATCCTTACCATGGCTTGCAATAAGTCTGAGTAGATGATGTCACTAGTCTGTTTGTGCAGTTGTATCTTATCCGGAGTATTGATTTTGTCCAGCCGGATCTCCATTTCAGACATCTTCTTGTCATTTACTATCACCATCTTAAATGTATTTCTCTCAGCATCCCTAGCAGAAACTAGAGAGGTTTTTGAACTGTACAAACTTCTCACTTTCGGGAGCAAATTCCTTGTCTCCTCTAGAGACTGTTTCCTCTTTTCCATATAGCTGGCTTTGAGCTCTTCTTTCGACTTAAATGCCGGGCTTGATTCGGAACTATTTACATCACCTTCTGCATTTTTAAAAGATAATTGATTCACTTGCACTGTTTTCATGGGAATTAGGGCAACCTTTTTGAAAACATCAGAAATTTCCTCATTTATCATTTCACCACCTTCAAGCAGCTTTGCCTTTTTATGGGACCCCTCTTCATCTACTTCCATACTTTCAATTTTGGACAAACCCCTCTTAACTGCAATACTAGCACCTTCATTAGACTTTGATCCCTCAGTAAACTGCAGCAAATTTGCTATTTCAGCCAACCCCTCAACAGATTGGTGATCAAAGGGTTTATTCTTGTTTGCTTGCTTTCTCAAAGAGATCACATGGTGGGGATCATAGTTTACTCTTGGCTCCTTTTGGAAATCTAGACTCTCTAGCATCTTTTCTATAAGAGCCAAGGCACTTTTACCTTTAAAAATGAAAGTGCCAACCTTAAGTGGAAATTTTATGTTTGAGGATTTTTTGAAAGCACCAAAGTGCTCTTCTTCGGACTGTAGCCTCTGCCTCATAAATTCCAGGGAAAAAATCCTTAGGGTTAAAAAGGCAGGTAATTTATACGGATGCCCTGTAAATCCATAAATCCTTAGCACAGTGGAATATTTCTGTAGAAACCAGTCCCCAATGCGGTCTTTAGATGAGGACTGCATCAAGCTTTTCATCTCGTTCAAGACACGAGGCAATTCCTTGTCAAACAAAATTTTATATACTTCTGACATTATTGAATTAGCAAACTTGAACATGTTAATTTGCTTTGGCAGATCTGAAGAACAGATGGTATTCAAAACTGGAGTTCATTTACATTGGAGCATAATAACATGTTAAACAGGTAGGTCTGGAACCTAAAAAACCGCACCCTAGGAAACTCGCTTAGCTGAAGATGGATTGCTTCAGCTAGGTATTCATCCAGACTGAAAACTGTGGTTGACTGAGACTTAGAATCAGAGGAACTTATTCTCAACAAAAACCCGAGAATGACCTCGCTCACACAACAATCATCATCCAAACCTAGAATTTGACAAACTAAAGAAATGACTAATTGGACTTCACTCTTGAAAATATGTACAGGATAAGGTAGGAATATACCATCTAGGGATTGACCATCCTTTAGAATATTAGATAGAAATTTGCAGTGGGTTTCGGTTTCGCACTTCTTGTATGACTCGACCAGGATTGACTCATTTATTGCCTCACGACTATCCGGGTAATTTTCAGGTAGACTGAGGTTCTCCCGGATGACTGTAGCACTGACCTTACACAAAATTCGGGATGTAGACTGACTGACAATAATTCGCTAGGACGAGGAGTAATTGACCGCACACCATTCTGCAAACTCTGGGAAATGGAGGGTTTGCTCGAGGGCGAAGTAGTATGAAAAGGACTTGCACACATTCAATACATCGTCGCCTTGGGAGTTGTAATACCATAGTTTTTCCTTAGTGACAGACACGCTCCCTATGGATAGGAAGGGGTCACACACGCTCCTATCTCTGTCTACTAAAAACTCTTCTCTGTCATCTACGATCTGACCAGACACTTGAATTTCTTTCCCCTGGTCCATTACTGAATTTGCAATGGTAATTTGGACAGAGGAATTACAGAATTATAGGGTTTAAGCTTTACCTGGTCGACTGTAGAGGCATGTGCTCGGAGCGTGTCCGAAACTGACAAATAGAAGCTGGAAGCTGACAAATGGAAGCTGACAAGTCATCCAGTCCTTTTCACCCGTCCCAAGCGAATAAAATAACAATGATACGGGTCAACCTTGCTTTTATAAGCCACCTTTGTCTCTGGCGCCTACCACAATTCGCCACGTGGACAACAATTTATTTCCGCAACCACCATCTATTCCTATCTGCCACGCACTTCTATTCCCCGGATTCATTTAAAACCATTGATATGATCCCTCTTTAATTCTCAACCTTTGGATCACACACCACGTACCTCGTTCCGCCAGGCATCCCCATCATAAACAATGTGCAGGTCTCTGCCCCGGAAACATCTCCAACCGTCGATGCAATCGCCTCTCATCACTCCACCGTTAGATCGGGAACAAGATATTCGATTCCGCTAAGCTTCCCAACCTTATCTTTCGGGCAAATTCAAGCTCCGAAATTTCCCATAGTCGTAGATGCAATCAGCCTTTACTTGTGAGCCGTTGGATCGTGTGACACCTACCGAATTCCATTGGGCTCCGTCACTTTAACCGTCGTGCAGCTCTAATCTCCAGAATTATTTCCAGCCATTGATGTGATACCCCTTTAACTTTCCACTGTTGGATCATATGCCACGTACCAAATTCCACTGGGCACTTCAGAATTATCCACCGCGGAATTTCACTCTCTGGAAATCATAATAGCCGTTGATTTGATTCACTTTGATTTTCAACCGTCAGATCGATCACCGGATAACTCATTCCGCTGGGCGCTTTAGGTTTATTGGTCATGCAGGTTCTGGTTCCGGAATCAATCTCAACCGTGGATGTGATCCGACTTCACCTCTCCACCATTGGATTGAGCAGCATGTACCCGATTCCGCCGGACTGTATTACTTTAACCAACATGCGATTTCACAAGGAGGATTAAATGTGGACCCTAGATCTGCCCGAAACAGACTGACAGCCGTCGATCTGTGCACCCGATGAACGCCCAGACATACGTTATCTCCCTCACAATTTCGAAAAGTGGAGAGGATATCGGCCATTGATTTTATTCCTTCTTCCACCGCGGCTTAGGATCTTTGGTAACTTAATCGCCTTTTTTCCTATCGCCCCATTCTCACAATATATCCTTTAACCAAAGTTTTGTAAACACTTGTTGTTTCTCCTCCACCATGGTTTTTTTATCCCCTTTGCTAAATAATGGTGTTAACACATATAATCTTATCCGCTAGTTGTGAAGCGATATGGATTCAGAAACTGATGTAAAAAATATTTGACATGGAGTTGGACACAACATTTATTCTTTGTGACAACAAGAGTTGTATAAAGATGACAGAGAATTTGATGTTTCGTGATAAATCAAATCACATAGAAATATGATATTTTTATATAAGGGATATGGTAAAAAAGGAAGCTATAAAGCTCAAGTATGTGAGTACCGATGAGCAAGTTGTTGATGTACTGACCAAGCCTCGGAATATTTCCATGACAAGATTGGTGTAGTTCAAAAAGACTTTCCTCGCAAGGAGGAACATTGATGGTACTACAAATGATGAAGATATGGACCCTCTTAGAAAAGGAGGAACAATTCAAAGATATGGAATTTCCTCGAAAAGGAAGAACAGGTCGGAGATATGAACCCTCCTTGGACAAAGGGGGAGCAGGTTGATATGGATCCTCCCAAAAAATGGGGAGTGATGATGAAACTCACATTGATGATGGGATGATAGTGATTCTCCAACATGAAAGAGGTTAAGTATGCCTGAATATGCTGACAACATCTGACATTCACTTGTGGAAGATAGTATCCTCTCTTGAGGACAACAGGTATAACACTCTGTTCATGAGAGTGGTCCTTACTAGCTAAGGATGGCCCTGTAGATGTTACTCTCGCATGGAGAGTAACAACATTCATTTCTGGATACCAGAGAATAACACTCTCTCATGATTGGTACTAACATTAGTGGTAACAATGCTCTACGATGAGTCCTCCTAGACGACATGGTCGGCATAAACATGCGGTCGAGATATGCTCTGCAAACATTACTCTTGTATGGAGAGTATACCTACATTTATATGTAGATTCCATATAATAACACTCTCTTGGGAGTAGTCCTAACCTTAGTGGTATGGATTCTCTATGATGATTCCTCACGGACGTCGTAGTATAACACTCACTTGGGAGTGGTCCTAGCCTCAGTGGCAAGGATGTTCTACGATGAGGGTCGACATTTTGTATGAATTCAAGATCTTCTCTACAGAAAATACTCTTGCATGGAAGAGTATTCCTACACGTATGTGCAGATACCGTAGTATAACACTCGCTCAGGAGTGTTCCTAACCTCAGTAGTAAGGATGGTCTAAGATGAGTCCTTATGGACAACAGGGACTACATCTAGGTGTGGTCGAGATCTAAATTTAGTTATAGATGATTGTGTTGGTTGACACTATGGACTAGGATGATGGAGGATTTCATCATCCTTGGACCTATGTCCTAAAGTGATAGGGATTGATAATCCTACAAAGAGATCATCTGCATTGCAGGTAGCATGGCGAAGAAGGCTCAAGTACATCGAAGTACGACATCAAAGGATCAAGTAGATTGAAGTGCAGCTGCAAAGGATCAAGAAGGATTGAAGTGCTTCTATGAAGGATCAAAAGGATCGAAGTGTTGTTGCAAAGGATCGAAGTTATGATGCAAAGGATTGAGAAGATCGAAGTGTTGCTACAAAGGATTGAGAAGATCGAAGTGTTGTTGCAAAGGATCGAAAGGATCAAACTGCTGTTGTAAAGGATCGAGATGATTGAAGTGCAGCTGCAAAGGATCGAGATGATCAAAGTTATGCTAAAAGGATCAAGAATATCAAAGTGCTGCTACAAAGGATCGAAAGGTAGAAGTGTTGCTGCAAAAGCATCAAGTGATCGTGTGATGCAGAAGATGAAGACATTGAAGAGTAATTGTTCCAGTCACCGGTTGTGAAATATTTCTATGACATATAGATGTATTACCTCGGTACTGCTGAAGATATTGTATCCATGTTCTTCTATATTCTATGATGATGTTTCCGGTAGAATAAACTTCTCATTAAGGGGGAGTATTGAAATATTCTAACTTCAAAGGATATTCTAAATGTATTTTACTGATGTAACCCAAGGGATATTTTATTATTCCTCCGTCGGGGTGTCACTATTGTAAATGGTCATCATAGAGTCATGAGGTAAATCCTACTTTATAATCCAGGTCATTAGTACCCTAATGAATAATATAAAATATTGTTATGAGTCTTCCTAGGTGAAGTCCGCCCAGACAGTTTAATGGGTCCGACTTGTTTAGGGTAAAAGTCAGTTGGATCGATGTGTATAAATAGAAGAGCTTTGCTTCTTATTTGAACACAGACTTGCTCACTTGAGTAGCACATACGAGAGAGAGAGAGAGAGAGAACATCAAGCAAGAGAATACCTATTTTGGAGTTATATCTTATACATCTTATACAAAGGAAGTTTTGGTGGTTTTTCTTCCCCTTAAGGGTTTCCCAGGATAAATATTGTGTCTATATTGTGATTTTGTTTCTTTCAGTGATTCTACATATGCTATTGTTATGAATTTGTATTGAACACTAATGATATCTATTCTAGCATATGAAATATTAACAAATACACTTCTAGCCCAATCTGCATCTATATAACCATACAATCTGTAGTCATGATCTCCAACATAGTATAGACCAATGTCTATCGTATCTTTCAGGTACCTCATCACATGCTTTGCAGCTACCAGGTGAACACATCTAGGCTTAACTAGATACCGACTTAGGGTGTTCACAACAAAGCATATATCTAGCCTGGTATTCGTTAGATACATCAACGACCCAATAATTTTTCTATATTGAGTCACATTCACTAACTCTGATGATTCATCAACTAACAAATTTAGGTTGGTATCCATGGGTGTATCCATGGCTTTACATTCCAACATATCAAATCTTTTAAAGATTTCCACAACATACTTTCCTTGGTTGAGAAATATTCCTTCTGGGTTATGCCATACTTCCAGACATAGAAAATAGTGCATCAATACAAATTCTTTCATCTCACATTCTTTAGTGACATTGTTCTTGCACTCTACAATTTGTTTCTCATTTCTTGTTAGAAATAAATCATCAACATACATCAATAATATGATAGGTTCATCATCCATAACCTTAAAGTAAAGGTTAGGTTCATCTTTATTTTTGGTAAATCCCAAGGTCGTAAAAAATCTATCTATCCATCCATACCAAGATCTAGGAGATTCCTTCAATCCATACATATCCTTCTTCAACTTACATACGTGAGTTTGTATGTCTTCAACTTCAAATCCCTATGGATATTCTATGTACAATTCTTCCTCAATAACACCATTCATGAAAGTTGTCTTTACATTCATTCAGTGTAAACTCCACTTCATCGTGGATGCAAGTTCCATGAGGTTTCTAATGGAAGTGTACCCTACTACCAGCGCAAATGTATATTCATAATCAATTCCCTATTTCTCAGAGAATCCTCTAGCTACAACAATTTCCTTTTTTTTCTCAATACTTCCATCAGCTGCATATTTTATCTTGTGGATCCTCTTGGAAGATACCACACTTTTTCCTTCTGGTTTGTGAACTATATCCCAAAAATAATTCTTCATTATTGATTGGTATTCTTCCATCATTTCTTCAACCCATTCTTTCTTCTGTATAGATTCTTCATAGCTGGTAGTTTCTTGATCTACAAAATCACACATCAAAGGATTTGACTTCTTTCTTACTCTTTTGGAGCCTTCTGGAGCTCCATACTTCTTTGATTCTTGTATAATTTCTCTTACACAAGTATGATTTCTCTTTCATGACATATTCATAGTAGGAGGTTCTTAATGTTCTAGTATATCATGGTCTTCTTGTGTTTCATCTTCGGGGGAGGGTGCAACTTCTACATTTCTAGGAGGTACATCTTCTTCGTATACTTCTTCATGTTGGCACTTTCTATATCTCTTGAGAGTTGCTTCTTCATCAAATGTTACATATCTACTAATCTCCATGTGATGTAATCCCAAAATGTATATTCTGAAGGATTTGGATACTTCATAGTATCCAACAAATATTCCCTTATCTCTGGAAGGGTCCAACTTGGTTCTCTTTTCTTTTGGTATGTGAACATATACTGGGAAACCATATATCTTGAGGTGCCTCACTTCAATCTTCTTTCATGTGAAAATTTCTTCTGGAGTCTTGAATCCAAGGGAACTATGGGCTAATCTATGTTGTACATAAATTGACATCCTTGCTTCTTCAACCCATAGATGCATTGGAAGATCTTGATCATGTATCATTGTCTTCACTGCTTCCATAATGGTCCTATTTTTTCTTTCTGCAACACCATTATGTTGAGGATTGTAAGGAGTGGTTAGTTCCCTCTTGATTCCAGATTCTTTACAAAAGGATTCAAAATATTTTTAAGTATATTCTCCACCATTTTCTGTTCTAAGTTTCTTGATTCTTCTTTCTAAATGATTCTCTATCAAGGCTTTGAATTCCTTGATTTTTCCAAATACTTTATTCCTTGTTTTCAAGAAATATATCCATGTCTTTATTGAATAGTCATTAATAAATGTAACATAATATTCATATCTGATCAAATATTTGGAGGGAATTGGACCACATTCATTTGAATGGATTAATTCCAACATACCTTTAGTCTTTGTCTCACTCTTCAGAAATGGATTCTTGACATTCTTTCCTTTTTCACATCCTTTGCAAATTCCTTCATGATCGATCTTCAAATATGGTAAACTCTTCACTACTTTTCTCACATGGGGTAGTGTTTTGTAGTTGATGTGAACAAGCCTCCTATGCCATAATTCTCTCGGGCTATTGGTCTCATGAACAAGGGTTAATTTTGAATGTCCCTTGATTTTATATAAGCCTCCTTCTTATTCACCAATGAAAACTGCATCTTCAATTGATTAACCTTTGGGCCACATAAGTACTTGTCCATCTATGAATGTAACCCTATATCATCTCTTATCTAATTCCAAGGCAGAAAGTAAGTTCTTCTTCAAACCCGTTACATATAAGACTTACTTCATCTTCATGGGGGTTTCAGAATCAAGCTTGTATCTTGCTTCACCAATTTCTTTGATAGGGTATTGATAGTCATCTCCTAATGATACCTTCTGAGGAGATTTCTTCTCTTCAAGTTTTGACATAGTTTTCTTTTTTCTCGTCATGTGATTTGAAGCACCACTATCAATAAGCCATGTATCTTCTCCACGTGTCACAGACCCAGAGAGTGTAGAGAATAATACATACTCTTATGCATATTCTTCTTTTTCTTGTTTTATTCGAGGTCCTTATTCCTCTTCTTCTTCATATTCATCTTCAATTAGGTGTTCATGATGTCTTTTTTTTATCTTCTTGTATTATTCTTTCTTCAATGGAAATTTTCTATAAATGTGTCCTATCTTGTCACAATTAAAACATTGAAAGTTGGAGTAGTTTCTTCTCTAATTATTTCCTCTTGTCCTTTGGAACTTCTTGGGAGGTTGAGACTCCTTGTCGATTTCCTTCTTGAAGTTATATTGACTTAATCCTTTATTGGCATGGGTGGATAGGGATTCATCATGTTCTTTAAGTAGAGCTTCTCTATTGTCTACTCTAACGTCCTCTTGGATGCAATATTCCCATACAATGTCGAATTTCATGATTTCCTTTATAGCACACATAGTCTGGATGAATGAATCCCAAGGTCTAGTGATACCATTGAGAGTAGTCATAACTAGGTAATAGTCATCAAGGGAGTCTCCAATGACTTCTAGTTGCTCCTTGAACAGGGAGACCCTTGTGAAGTAGTCTTGGATGGATTCTCCTTGGCACATCTTGGTACTATTCACTTGAGATCTCAAATTCATCTTTTTATTGATGTTCCTTCATTCATACATTTTGGATATGGAATCATACATATCCTTTGTGGTCTCTTTGGATGACACTTGAGTAATCAAATGGCCTTTTATAGAATCAATAATGATCCTCATTTCCCTAATCAGGTCCTTCTTGTGCTTCTCCTTGGCTTCATCCTCTTCAGTTTCTGCAACTTCTCCCTTGATGTATTTGTCAAGATCATTATCTATAAGAATGAGGCCAATTATATATTTCCATGCTCGTAAATTATGTATGCCTTCTAGGTTATCCTCAAGTTTAGTGCTTAGGGCCATCTTATCCAGAAGGTCACCAAAAAATGAAATTTCTCAAAATGAAAAACTGGCCTTACCAGGAGATGCACTTGATTGAGGAAAATTGATAGGTACACTTGGTTTATAGAGATTCCAAATATTCAGCTCTCAAAATTGACTTGCGAGATTGTGATCTGCAGTTTTTGCAGCTTTTTGGTTTGGTACAATTTTCTAGTCCAAACTCAAACTAGGGTTTGAATTTCCCAGAGATGTACCCACTCAAAAAATTCAATCTAGGGATCAATAGATGCGCCCTAAGGAGGTGCAACTTTCTATGCAATAATATTTCCAAAATTCCAACTTTGAAAGAAACCCTTATTTCTTGCCAAAGGGAGAAGAGATAGAGTTTCACCCTGTGAAAGTTGTTATATTCAGGCTAGCTATGATAACATGTTAAGATTTAATATTATAATATATATAGCTTTAGTATTCAATTCAATTTCACAACAATAGCATACATAGGATGAGTGAAAGAAACACAATAACAATATAGACACCGATTTATCCTGGGAAACCCTCTAGGGGAAGAAAACCCAACAAAACTTCCTCTATATAGATGTATCAAAAGTACAAAAAAAAAACCTGAAACAGGTGATCCTTCTCCTTGCAGATCTCTCTCTCTCTCTCTCTCTCTCTCTCTCTCTCTCTCTCATATGTGCAATACAGAAGTGAGTGTGTGTCCAAATGAGGAGCACATCACTCCTATTTATACTTTATCTTCCACTTGACTTTTTCGCTAACTAGGTCGGCCCTAACAAACTTACTAGGACAGCTTACCTCATGACTCTATGATGACCAAATACAATAACATCTCAATAGAGGAATAAAACATCTACGAATAAATTACAATAATAAAATACAATAGAATATTCTTGAAAGTTATAATATTTCAACACACATCTAGCATAGCTCGTAATTTTTCACTAGGATAATCACTTTGAAACTTTTGGTCTATAGAAGGCCATGGATGGCCTCCAAAATAAGGTCTGATTGGGTTCCTTGGGTAAATAAAGGGTATCCAAGTGCCACATGGTTTAAATATGTTTATGAATTCATCTATGTAGCATATTCAATTGTTTTAGGGAGGAAACCTGAAAGAATGCCAACTGATATCAGATCCCATCTCCAAATGGGAGTATCAATTTAAAGTGGGGACTAGTATCTTAGGCCATACTATATTGATTTAGAATATATGGTACTGAAGAAGTTGTTGGGTCTTATAATTGTCATAATTTTACATCCTCTTTTCCTATTTTTATTCCCGTGTTGCTTATGTTGAACACACTAGAGACACTGAGAAGGGGGTTGAATCCGTGTCCTTCACTTACTACTTTTTATCCTTTCATTCTAGAACTTCACTAAACATATTTATTCCTTCATCAATAGTTATGAGTATTCATTAACGAATCAATGCAAGTAACCACCATATCAATAAATAGTACAAATGTAGACATAATATAGCTATGAAATTTAGTAATATATACATTGGTAATCTCAATAGATTAGATATCGTTTGTGAACATATTAGTCTTTTGGTTAGACACGATCAATGGTAATTTCTAATTGTCTTCAACCCTCTTCTTAGCCTCTAATGATGGTAAACAACCATTTATCTTCTGCCACTATTAACACAAGTTTCCCATTTCTTATTCTTCTTATCCCACAAGCAATGATTTCCCAATGCTTAAAATTCTTAGAACACAAGCAATGATTGCTTGATTTCTCAACCTAGGAACAGTGCTTCCCATAATAGATGTCTACCTCATTGCTTAACTTCTTCCCACAAATATCTTCTGCTCACTGTTTGGATAATAACTTTCTTGCATTCAATTGATTTCTTATCAAGATAGAAAGAGATAAATCCCAATGATATTCTCTAGTTCCTCTTCTTTCCTTGGATCAACAAGTACTTGATCTCTCCATCTTATTTATTGTTGTACCTTTGCTTCATGTTATCCCCATTCAAACTTTTTCCATTTCATATATTTTTTTCACTTTTCTAACTTCCCTTGTTGTGCATTTCATCTTTTCATATATATAGTTTTTACTTTAATTGTGTGTTGAGTTGAATATTTGTTTTTCCTTTTTCTTTATATTTATGTTCATCTTTATGAAAGATATGGTATTCACTTTCATTTGGAGCCAACCTTTTTGTTTTGTCTTGGTGGTTTTTACTTGAGAAGTCTTCTTTGTCATTTGAATTTCATAGGGTTGTATTGCTCCGTATAGGGTTCTCAATTTTCCGTGATACCTTCAAATCTGATCTAGACTTCATCAACAATTCCTTAGAAATTGCTCTCAACCTTGTTCACAATCATGACCTTAACATAAGCCATTTTGAAATCAATGACAACACAATGTTCAACAATATCCCCCTTTTTCATTCATGTTCAACACCTTAGTAAAAAAAGGACTTGTCATCATTGAACTTCATCATCATATTTCTATCACCACAAGTATTCCCTCTAACTTTAAGCTTATGTATACTACTTCACCTTTTGTTTCTTCTCCGCCTTTTTTCTTTACTAGAGTTTCCTCCCCCTTTGACATCAATGGAAAGGGTTCCAAAAAAATTAAATACTTCAATGGTTGTTGCTTAAAAAAAACATCATCTTGGCTACTATATATCTTATTGTTGTTGGGAGAATTTCTTGGAGAATTTCTTGCTAACTATAAGAGCTCATTTGCTCCTTGATTTCTTCCCTTATTAATTCTTCACTTATTGTAGTCTTCAAGTATCAAACACTATCATTCTAGTTTTATCATCATACTTATGTCACAAACTTAATATATGATTAGGTCCTCTGACAAATATATTCATATCATTGGATAAGGGTAGAATTAGCTCCCATTAAGTTGATGCTCCCCTTAATAGGATTTCTCCCCTTAACATGATTGCTCCCCCTAAATTTATTTCTCTTTGTTGATAATGTTCATTTATGTACAATGCAATCTTGGATCACATCTCATGGTATTCCTCCAGATCATCCAAAAACTTTTCATAGTCCTCTTCTGCCTTCC
Organism: Pseudotsuga menziesii; assembly: GCA_001517045.1. NCBI lineage: Eukaryota > Viridiplantae > Streptophyta > Pinopsida > Pinales > Pinaceae > Pseudotsuga > Pseudotsuga menziesii. The sequence goes on from LPNX010212835.1 coordinate 197,462, forward strand.
CCTCCTTCATTCTTCCTTTGGAATATGGTTCAACCTCCATGGGAAAAGTCTTATGCTTCCAAGCCTAAGAATTTCCATGCTTCTTCTAGCGCTTCTCTTCATAACTTTTCCTCACTAAAACCGCATATGGAAGATCAAGTCTCCATAGAGATCAGAACTAAGAGCGTAGTCACCAAGATTCAAAATATGACCCAAATGAGTTGCCATTCTTTCCAAAGTTTGAAACATGAGCTACTTGTGCCTCTGCCATTGAATATTTTGTGCACAAAACAAGGGTACTCAAGTTTCCCAGGATCGCCACAACAATATGGAATCTGGAGGGAGGAAATCAAATCCTCGCAAATAGGGAAAGCTTGAACAAAAACAAGCGTACATATAATTATTCCGCAACTCCATACGTCTTTGAGGACCTTCAACTCTTCGACTTATGCAAATATTCAACGTTCAATTCCTTCATTGTGAACATTGGAGTGAAGGAGAGATGTTGCGTGTATATGTATACTCCAACGACTTCTTTTCCTTTCCTTTTTAGAGAAAATCCCAACGTCAACACATTTATTATAAAGACATAATCACATAATTCCATCATCTTTTGGAATTATACTCTTATCACACGTCACCATCAACCATAACATATCACTGATATTGAGACACGATGAATATGATTTCAATGTGTAGGTTTATAAATTTTCTTAAGGTTACAACCCATCATATTTGTCCTAGATGCTGACATGTTTTTTATTTTTTTGCAATTTTCTTTTATGCTTGCGCTTTGGTAATTTGAAAGAGTCTATCACATTTCCCTTGTTCACTGGACTGGTGCATTGTAATGGCCCTTTGCAAAATGGACTGGAGACAAATAGACTGCTTCTTATCTCCAACCAACATAATGACCTGATTCGTTTTCTTGTTTTAAGTGAAATCGAAGATGCTCATAGATTCCATAGCTCTTATACTATTATATTTAGTAATCTTGTTGGATTGTGTCCAATATTTTGTTTAATAACACAACTTCATCTTTAGTTTTTTATTTATGTGTATCCTTTGTTAGAGATAATTAAGAAATGCATCCATTGTTATTATCTAAACGTAGATTAGTGGTTTGTTAGTTCCTTAGTGATAGGATATGATCCATTATTCGTGGATCTAGTTTGATTATTGTTTACTTATATATGTGACTCTTATTCAATAATGTCATCGAGTTGAGTGTGTGATACTCCTCATGTGTGTGCGAGCCTTTGTGCTATGTTGTTTCCTCTTGTTATCTAATTTCCTTATGGGTTTTGATAGTAAATACATTGCTTTTAGTTTGCAAGAATGAATATATAAGATTTTTAACCCCATATCCTTATTGGATTATCATGCATTTATAATAACAACAAAGTCTCAAAAAAAAACATTTCTTCATTCATATTAAATACAATGAATTTCATTCCAAAGTCACATAACATGCTTCCGCGTAAAAAGTCAACATTCTTTTTAAAACTTAGTCCTTTGAATACCACTACGTGGGAGTGCAACAACTTATCCACAACTGAAGTATTGAATTCTTTGTAAACGAGTTCTTCATTATTTTAACAAGTGTTGTTTGGCAGCGAATACCTGCCGATGTTGGTAGGTAGAATTGTATGTTGTAGTTTTAATCTCAAGCATGTGGCAACGGGATGCTTGACATGACATAGCAATAAGGATGAGAAGCAATTAAGGTTTTCTAGAAATGGGATGCTTAACTTGTCATGGTAGGTCAAATTGTGTGATGATTCCCCAGCGGAAATTCCTTGGTTACCACCAACTAGACCTTAGCTAGGAAGGACTTCGACAACAGAAAGAAAATATTTTACCCAGATATCAACAACAAGTGGGTGCTCTTTAAGACGCTAAAAGAAATATTCAAAATGTTTCTAAGTATGGTGTGGGTAATTCAATTATCTGTACATGTTTCCACCTGGAATCCCTATCGTGGGTCTTACCTTCCATCTGAGGTTGTATTTCACAGTTTTATACACCTAAACATTTATATGCACCCACTAATTTCGTTTAAAATGTTTTGGCGACTCTCACAGTCTTATACGTGCTTAGTACGTGCTTAGTATGAAAACTACAGAAGAAACTTACAAGGTTGGGCCTACAAAATTGCATTGGTAATAGCCACTTCTCAAATCAAAGTGGGGCAACTATATGATAGCGAGAGATTCCATTTAACAACATCAATATTTTTCCTTGCAAATTAAGTCCACATCGATATTTTACTGAGACGCCATCTTTCCTAGGTTGTAGGATAGATAACTCGATAGACCCCACCTTGTCTCTCACGAATTTACCAGTCCAAGGCTCGGCGAGCAATACTTTACATGCAGTAGAGTATTTGTCGCTGATATTCACTAAGATCAATTTGATTAACTGACACGTAACACAATAAAATAAAATAAAAAATAAATTCTAGGTTGAGCCCATGCATTAGGAAATCCAAGGATGCATTTTACGACAGTCCCAAGAGGAACCAGCACAAGCATGTTTAAGCCAAGCACAACCCAGACATGTTTAATCCATGCACAACTGTATACAAGCCAGAAGGACAATGTGACTCTTAATCCTAACCAGACTTACTTATGCCGGGCCGTGTGGCTTTACATTTTCTTGTTGTTCACTAACAACACATTGCAATTCAGTAACCAAATGCTAACAGTCATGGTCCATTGCCTTGCTAAGATTCCTTAAAATCACATGCAAAGATAAAACAGTGTCTCATATTTATTTCTAATCGATGACGGTGGCGGTGGTTCAATGGTAGAGTTCCATTTTAAAGTCTGAGCGTTGACCAACAGGGAGGTAGAGGCCAGGATGAATCTGATGTCATGCAGAATCTTGAAAGAACAAAGCATGAATCCTTACCCGATCTCGTTGGAATAAGTATTCGTAGCTCTAGTCCAATGCTTCTCATATCACTTCTCTGCAACACCAGCGTTATAAGCACTAGAGCAGAATCCGGGGACCATACGTTTTTATCAGAAGAAAAGTGGAATGGAAAAGGCCAGAATCAGAGATTGGGTGGGAGAAAAAGGTCCAAACGATGTTTCTTAAGCATAGTCATCCTCTCAGTTGACTACCTCTGTATGATAGCCAAGCTTCAAAACATTCCAAATATCGGAATACTTAGAATAGGGTCAGTACATAAAACCATGATTTTGAAAACTTTGGATAAAATGAAAAAACAAATGCCCAACTAATAGGAAGTCAGCCTAACTTTTAGCTAGTCAATGAAAAATCAATTACAATCATACACTGCCTATCGACAGGTACAATAAGAGATTCATAGACAAGTTCCTCATTTTAACAATCATTTAACTTGACATACTTTACACTAGTCAATATAAGATTCATTGTCGCTTTATCACATATACTACTTCTTTTGTTACCCTCAAAATTCTTTCAAATTTGTTTAATTCTTATTCTGCTACAAAAGTCCATTAATGCTACATATTTAAAAGTTTATAGTTTCCATTCAATATTAAGAGGCCTTTAACTTACCTTAGTTGTTGTCATATATCAAGTATGTAATGAACACGCAATGTTCTTATCACAACATAGCATTAAATTAATCAGTGTATTCTTTTTCTTTTGATGTAGTAGAGGCTCATTCATTAATTTCATCTATTTAATGCACATGGTCTCATGTTTCTCCACATAAGGGTTGTTTAAAAAAAACTTTCATTTGAATAATTCCTTAATTCGTATGGATATGGATCACATCCTCCATATTCTTTCATGCCCGAAGACAATATTTCCTCATTTACCAACTACCTTAATGTTAATGGTCTATATTTCACTATGTTGTGCCCAAATAATTTTCCCACTACTGTCCATGCTATCATTTATTATCTTTTATATCTCTTTCAACTTGGAATCTATATCACATTTTATTAACTTAACTTATCTAAGTATAGGTTTACTTACTAAATCCTCTATTAGAAAACATAATAAGATATATATGAAAAATACATCTACTTGGAACTCAGATCTAGATGGAGTAGATGGTGAATCCAGGAAGCAATCCCACCGCAAGAGGGGTTTTTGATGCTTTGAAAAGAAGATCTAAGATCTTCCAAGATTTTTATTTGTTAGATTTGTTAATGGATCAATTTTAGGGAAGGCTTCACCGGTCCCTGCCTCATCATTCTTTTCATGATCCATAGTACATTCTTCTAATATTTTCTCATCCTTGCGATTTCATATTTTGATTTATAATTATAGTCATTGGACTTTTGTTCATCATTGCATTATTTTCTCCTTCAAACCTTCATCATTCTTTTCTTTGATGGATATATTTCATTAGCACTTATACAATCCCAAGACTTGTGACCAGTCTTATTGCAAATCCAACATTTTATAATATAATGGGCATAACTTTACTTCTTCTAGTTTAGAAATCGAAGTTCATAGCTTTATGTCCATAAACATTACAAGAGAAAAAAAAACCATTAAATTGTGGTTCATACCTGGACATTTCACTCCATTCGAATGGTGCATGACTTTTGAAGTTTATCTATTGTAAAGAATGTGTCCTAATTTTTCCTTCATTTGTAGATTCATAGTTTTTCCTTCTAGCTTCATTCTTTATGTGTGAAAATGATGAACCTGCTTTATTTGAATTTCCTTCATATTTAGTAATCTCATTAATATTAAATCAAATTCTTGATTTATCAAAATAGCATTTCCTCTCGAGTATTTCATCCAATGCTTTTGATCTCTTATTGTAATTCCCGTTTAACTCTTTTTCTTTGACAATTATTTCAACTTCTTCCCTAATTTGAGCATTTTCTATTTCTAACTTATGAATTTCTTCTTTCATTGTCTTCAATTCTTCAATCAACTTTCTTTCTTCATCACAATTAATCTTCAACCATTTTTCCAAGCCATCATTGTCTTGTTGAACCTCTTGTAACTGATCAATTATCTTTTGATTTTATTCCCTTAGTTATGCAAGTGCTTCTTCTATATTGTTAATCTTTCTTGCTTGATCATTTCTAGGAATCTTTTGCCCTTGATTTCTTTCTTATTTTTCCTTTAATTTGGTGTTCAAACTTTCAATATTAGGTCATTCATTTCTTCAAGGGATGCCTCTAATTCAACTTCTAAATCAACTATTGCTTCTTCTTCATCCTCACCTTCTTCCTTTGTGTTGTCCTTGACTTTAGATAGTGAGGAATAAGATCTCATTTCTTCCTTCATCTTCATTATCATCTTCTTCATCATCATCATTTGAATATCCTTCCCAAATCTTGGCGTAGAAACTTTTATTTTTGGGGCAGTATTCCTTATAGTAATACCCTTTTGGGATGTGCCCAAATTTTTCATTAAGAGGACACTTGGCTACAAAATGTCCAATCTTTCCACACTTAAAATATTTCAAAGGTAATTTTACTTTGTACTTACCTCTTCCTCATTTTAGCTTCCTCACAAAGTTGGCCATTTCTTCATCGGATTCTTGATTTGAATGTGAAGAGGAATAAGAAGGGACATTTTTTTAATTACCTAGAATGTTGTTTCTTTATGAGTTGGATCAGAAATCCTCATTTCGTAAGCTATGTGAATTCCATGCAACTCATTCATTGTTGTTTTCTTTAAATTCCTCATTTCTTCTATTGCACACACTTTGGGGTTGAATTTGAAAGGTAAATTCCTTAATACCTTTTGGACTATCACATTTTCATCATTTTCTTCACTAAGCCCTCTGATTGTATTCACTAAATTCATTGATTTTCTGAAAGTATGTTGCAATAGTTTCTTCTTCCATCATATTTAAGGCTTAAAAAATGATTCTAAATGTCTGCAATTTTGCTCCTTGAATATTTGCATCTCCTCGATAAATAAATTTGAGTTTATCTCACATTTCTTTCTCAATTTCATGTGTATTTCACAATGCACTACTTTTACAAATTCCATCTCTTCTAGACCACTTAGGATTGTATTCATTGCCTTGACATTTTGCTTACTTCCTTTCTTTCCTTCTTGATCTTCTAGTTCTTTATAGCCATTAACTATACTCCTCCATAGATCAAATCCTAACGCCATCAAGTAAGTCTTCATCCTTTTACTCTAAAAATCATTATTTTCCCCATCAAATAATGGAGCCTTGTTTGCAGAAAATCCTTTATGAGTAGCCATGCGTGTTCTTTAGTATCTCCAACAAGTTTATTAGACTAGTATGAAGGCCTGCTCTAATACCAATTGTTGAACACACTAGGGATACTGAGAGGGATGGCGAATCAATGTCCTTTACTTACTTACTTTTTATTCTTTCAATCTACAACTTCACCAAACATATTTATTCCTTCATTAACAGTAATGAGTATTCATTAACCAATCAATGCAAGTAACAACCACATCAAAAAATAGTACAAATGTAGACACAAGATATATATGAAATTTAGTAATTAATATATTGGTAAAATTAATATATTACATCTGGTTTGTGAACATCTCAGTCTTCTGGTCAACCACGATCAATGGTAAATTCTGATTGTCTTCATCCCTGTTCTAAGCCTCTAATGATGGTAAACCACCATTTATCTTTTTCCACTAATTGTAGTTTCACACTTCTTATTCTTCTTATCCCACAAGCAATAATGTCCTACTGCTTAAACTTCATAGACCACAACCAATAATTTCTTTATTTCTCAACCCACGAACAATGCTTCCCACAAGATATTTCTTGCTCACTATTTAACTTATTCCTGTGATTATCTTCTGCCCACCAAGTCTTTGCTTTCAAAAGTTTTATCAACCTATCAACAAGCTTTGGATAATAGCTTTATTTCCTACAATCAATTTCTTATCAAGATAAAAAGAGATAAATTTAAATGATATTCTCTAGCTCCTCTTCTTGCCTTAGATCAACAAGTAGTTGATTTCTCCACCTTATTTATTGTTGTACCTTTGCTTCATGTTATCCCCAATCAATATTTTTTCATTATATATTTTTTTTCACCTTTCTGACTTGATCCCTTGTGCATTTCATCTTTTTATATCTATAGTTTTTCCTTTTATTATTTTAATTGTTTGTTGAGTCGATTATTTGTTTTTCCCTTTTTTATTTTTTGTATTTTTGTATTTATGTTTAATCTTTATGAAACATGTGGTATTCACTTTTATTTGAAGTTGGCCTTTTTGTTTTGTCTTAGAGGTTTTTACTTGTTAATTAAAAACCTCTACACAATGCATCCAGAAGCCTTCATACACGGGTTTTTACTTGTCAAGTCTTGATTTTCATTTGGATTTCTTAGGGATCTATTGCTCCTTGCAAGGTTCTTAGTATTCCTTTAATACCTTCAAATATGATCGAGATTTCCTCAACAATTCCTTAACAAATTATCTCGAACTTGTCCACAATGATGACCTTGGCATAAGCCATTTTGACATCAATAACAACACAATGTTCAACAACTCACCCATAACCTTTCATTAGCAAATTTTAATGCTTATATGCGAGATTTAGACCCAAGCCATGTTTCCATTATATTTATTTAGTAATTCATGAAAAGTATGATTAAAATTTGGAAAAATAACATATTTTTCATTATCTTTGAAATATGGATGAGTTTGATGACTTTTGCAGAAACAATTCTAGGCCACTTGTTGTTACTCCTATACATTTACTACAACTCGTATAATTGAAAATCCATGAAGTGGATACTTGAGGTTTTTCATTTGAGGAATTATTAATTCAATATAATCCTATCTTCAAAATATCTTAAAAACCCAAATTGTACTTTTTGAGTAATTGATGTTTTACTATTGTTGTTACTCTTTCTATTACTTCCACTGTTACTCTGAGAACAACTTTGCAAATCCACAAAAATACATTTTTCATTTCCTAAAGATTTAGCTTGGATTGGGATCTTGGATGAGGAGAGATTCTTGGAAGCATAATGAGATTAGTTTGAGTAGTTTTGAATAAATATCTTGTGATTAATTAATTGATTTTCTATTTGCTAATTATTAAAAAATTGTTAATTGCATGAAAAACTTTTGGATTTGCGTTTATTATTTGTTATTTTAGTTTTAACCAAGTTTATGTATAAATAAGATTTCCTTCCTCATTCAAAGTGGGGGGGGACTCTTAGAGAAATAGTCCATGTTATGATGGAGTACAATTATATTTCTTTTGAGAACTTTGCTAATGTATATTATAGTTCTCTAGTTTGTAAACATACTAACTTATTCATGTTTCTCATGTTGCTTAGCATAGGGTGTATTTTATTTTGATTCATTTATTTCATAAATATATTTTTAATTCAAGTTTTTTATTGATGCAAGTGTGTTAGATTCATATATTTGTTTGGTTGTATCCATATTGTGTTTACTTTCTTTACATTTCTTTAATTGTTTAACTTTATGCAAGTGTGTTTCAATTTCCACAAGTATGTTTGAATTATGCAAGAGTGGATTGATTTACTTTACTGCAATGCATATTAGACATCCAATGTTATAAGGGAAATTGTTTCCTAGATAAACATTGCATGGTAACCTGGAAACAAATAGACGTGCCCTGATTGATAATCAATGTTTTGGAATCGATTGTTTTAATAATATATTATTCCCAACAACGACAGTCCATAGATTTCTCAGGTTACTAACTCCTAGGATATTTATAAAGGAGTATGTCAGATAGATGGAAGAGGTGGATGACCTCCATTTTGTGAAATCCAGGAAGAAGAGCAGAATATTCTTTTCTATAGACATGGGATGCTATGATGTCATGGAAACATGGGTATTAATGAATCTAGGGATACCCTTAAGGAGTTGGATCTGTCCTTAAATCAACCCTGGAAGTATGACCCTCACTTCATGACCGACAAAGATAAAGAGAGTAAATTACCCAACCCTTAGGATCATGAACCTAGGATAGAGATTGAAAATATGGAAAACAAAAAGTCTTATGAAGAGGTAGAACAAATTATTAAAGGTGAATCCAATCCCATCAAGATATCTAGTCAGGCTTTCCTTTCTCCTCCCTCAAACGTACCTAAAGTCTTAAGGTACTACACATTTTATAGGATAGGTGGAGAATTGGTAACCAAAGTGGATACGACCCTCAATATCCCTACCTAAGAAATATATAACGATCTAATTCAGAACAACATTGGTAGGCGTATGAGGGGAACCTAGTGGAAAATGAGAAAATACCTTGGAAAGAGAGACATCCCATACCTTCGTATTCCTGAAGATGCTAATTCCGACAAACTGTATGATAAATTCCATGAAGAAGAAGAAGTATACTTGGGATCCATGAATGATCTACCATAGGAATGAACAAGGTAGGTTACCTACATGGAAAAATTAAAAGAAAGTGTAAAGAGAAGTGGATAAATGCCAACAAAACTAGTCATTCCACCACCTCCTAAAGAATAAATTCCATACATAAAATCACTCCCCATCATGCAATCAATGAAATTTTGACAAGAGTAGGGGTTGTGCAAATAAAATCAAGGTAGAACTATAATTATTCAAGTGGAAAAGAGTCTCTAAAGATTAAGTCAAGGGGTTGATCCCAATGTACCTAATACTCAAGATAAATATATTTAGGATACACTTCAACCTCTGGTTCACATAAATAAACAATGGGAACCTATTATTGAACTAAGTACATCCACGACACTTTCCATCAAGGATAAACATTTGATTCAACAATAGGCCCCCTTGACTTGGAGTAATTAAATATTATTGAACAACAGTGGTATTAGTAGAAGATAAGGTTGAGGAAAAAATATTTACCATGGAGGGAGAAGTATTCTGCTAGAGCTTGTAGATCTTGGTATTTTTATGTACCATGTGTGATGGTTCCAAGTAGTCCTTATGAAAGAGGGTGTATGAAGGGAAGGTTATACCATTGTTTAGGGAGAGATGGACATACAATTTGTTATGTGCCCAAATAATTAATATAAAAAGCAGTTTTGGGATCTCTTTTCCTCACTTAAATTCTCTCTTGTTTTAGGTCCTTACCCCATAGAACACAACAAGGGCTTGTTTACTTATTATCCACTCACCATTGGTGCCTTCAAACTCATTGATTTTGTTGCAACAAATCAAAATTTGATATGTATACCAAGTTCTTAGTTCCATTCATCAAGCTCATTCATCATTACGCTAATATAACTTGTTGTCGTAGAAGAAATTAGGGAAAATCAACCACTAGTAGAGTTGATGAGAACAAAAATCCAATAAGTAGCTTAAGACGAAGGATTGATTGATTGAAGAGAAGTCAATGTGGAGTACAAGGAAAAAAGATAACTACACAATACACTGTAACAAGTGTACTTTGGTCAAAGTTGCCCCAGATGGCACATTTTTTTACAAAATTGAAGACAATGCATATAAGGATCTTGTGTGCAAACTGAATAACAAAAGTAATGCATGAGATCTCATAGGAATATTAGCTCACAAAATTGGTTCCTCCTCAAAACAAGTGAAACTTAGACATCATCCTTTCAATGCCTACAGTCAAAGCTTAAGATCTAATGAAGACTCCTATATTGTGAAAAAGGATGAAGTTTAAGATCCCATGAAGATGGCTATGTGGGGTTGAAACAATCAATTGATTGCACAAAATGGTGATCCAATTAAGAATGGTTGAAATTGGTGTCCAACAAAAACTAGTAGAAGGAGAGCTCATGCAAAGACTGGTTGGTAGAATTTATATGGATATGACCCACTTGTAACTGTAGCAATATTCGCTCCTACTCTAATCTCTCAATCCGATCTTTTAAAATTGCAATATCATGCACATTTTGTTGATTTATTTAATATTGGGCATACCACTCCTATGCGTATGCTTCCTTAGCATGATACGTGCGACTCTCCAAATTAGCTGGAACTCCTGTTTCTAAGATTGGACTAACTCAGTAAGCCTACAAACAATTGCACTCACTTGCTAAAGAGAACTAGTCATTGTGATAGAAGAAAACAATGATAAAAAACAAGAAAGGTTGATGGCTCTATGCATAGAGAAGTAGCTCATAAATAGACTGGAAGTTCACCAACTCGCACACTTCAAATCTAATGAAGGGATGCAAAATTGAATTGAATTTATGGCTAAATTGACGAAAAATATATGTCAATTAAGTGGGGAGATTGTGAGTACATGGGTCATAAATGACATATCATACCTTGAGAAAGATCATTACATCGAATATGTCAAATCCATGTCAAATGAAAAATGGAAATATGTGCAACTGCAATGACATTAATAAATTAATATTTTCTTATGTGCAAAATCATGTGAAAAATTGCGCAAAATTGCATTAATTAAGACACAATTAGTAAGCAACAAAGATCAGTGATTTGATGTCGGTAAGTGATACAAAAATAATCACCTATGACATGGCAGGATATCTGGTGTAGTAGTAGTAACAAGAATATGAATTATGAAGCATGAAGCTAGGGGGAGTCAAATACTCAAAGAGTGTATCCCTTTTCCATTGATGTCAAAGGGGGAGAATGAATAATAGAGAATGTCGAAACAAGAAATGTTGAATAGGAACTTAATGATAAGGAGGAAATATCTGTGTAAATACAAAATGATGAATTAAATGGCATGAACACAAGGGGAGTATTCTGTGCACAGAAGAAGAGCTCATATTCAGGGGGAGCTTGATGTTAGTTGGGGTTGAAATTAATTCCAAAAGGGAGTATTGATGGACTTTGGTATTTTCATTGATGTTAAACAAGAAACACACATGAATACGTCAAACAAGCAATCATGATGTCAAATTTCAATAAGCATAAAGTCTTGAATTTTGTTGTTACAAATGTTGATGCTGAGTAAAAATCCAATTTGAAGAAAAATATAGAAGTATATGCAAGTCTTAGCATTATGTAAGATCCATTAGACAGTGCATCTCTATATGCAAATCTAGTTTGAAGAAGTATATAAAGAAGAAGTGTAGAAGTTTAGGAGGTGTGAAAATCCCACCAAGACATGGGACTCGTAAGAACAGATACCATCAAGTCAATGGAATTAACCACACAAAACCCCATGAGGTTGAATATTAAATAAGGCTTATGCCGACAAAATATGGAATGGGGTTGTTAGCTTGAGCAATAAGTAAGAGAGCTGGGGTGTCTTCAAATGAAATGAATCCCAACTTATGGACACATATATTAAGAAACAAGAGTATATATAAGCAAGATATGAAAGTATTGAGGTAATCTTAAAGATGAAGAAGACGTAAGAATTTGATTTGGAAAGCTTCTAATTATTGGGTGTCAATAGCTCGTTGATCTAGAAGAATTTTATACAACAGTGAGTCGATTGCGTAAAATCAATGAAGAATAATAGCATACAATGCACAAATTAGAAGGATGCATTGTAACAAAATGTGTGAAGAGAATACACAAGGAATAACACATATCGCAAAAGTGTTAAAGTGTTGATATACAAATTGCAAAAGATGCAAAAGACAAATTGCAGAAGTGACAAAGTGTTGATAAGTGTATAATATGTAGATGTGGATCTGAGAAGACAAAAACAAAGATTATAAAATACACAAATTGTAGTTTTGTTATAATTTATTTATTTCGAAGTGGCAAGAATGTGCAAGGAAAGGGAGTTGTAGCTTCCTTCTAGTTAGTGCTGGCGAATACAGAAAAGGGAGTTGGTGTTTCCATTCAGTCGTTGTTGAAGATCAAAAGATGAGATCACAGTCTGCAATCATGTTGGTTCCTGAGTGAGTTTGTGCTCACATTTGGGATATTGGTGTCTCCTATCCATGTAATCAATATATATATATATATAGAGAGAGAGAGAGAGAGAGAGAGAGAGTTATTTTTCATATTCTTTGTGTAATTTTGTCCATTACTATTTTTCCAAAAACGTTTTTGAATTATAATTTGCTAAGTGTAAAATTTTGTATTATGTGCTTTATACGTGTTCACCCTCCCTCCCCCTCCCCCCAGGTATAAATAATAATTCAATATTCTAAACCACTAGTAAGTTCAAAAAGAGCATATACTAAGGTCTATATAGTAAATGTATTCCAACGATGTAGTGCATCCCACTCTCTATCGACTATATGATAAAATAATATAATTAATAAAAATAAAGAATATTAATAATTGACGAAATAATAAAAACTAAATAAGTGCAATATAGATAAAACTTTAAAAAGTAAAGTATTTATATAGATCTTAACCATCTAATTTGTGTGTACCTTACACTTTCCTCAGTCTACCATTCTCGAGCAGGACGTCCTGGCATTCAGATATTTTTAGGGATTCAGCATCTCAAATGAGATGAATATTAATGTTTCTTTATAGCCTAGGAAGATATTGACTAAGATACACCATGGATTGATATACCATATATCCCTCCACCATAGAATCCTCAGGACATGCTCTTTTGTCTATCCAAAGCCTTCAATGATTTCAAGTGCCTCTCCACCATTCACATTGACCTTGTGTGTATAGGTCCACGCATTTCAATATCCTCAACTTGGTGTATCAGGTAGTGCTCTTGTACATTGAAAAATGTTGGAGTTAGATAATTTTGCATTTAACACATTAGTCGAGGAATTTTTATCCTCCAATATTTCATATCTTCTTTATGGATTTCTTTAGATGACAAACACCTACAAATGATACAAGTGAAACACATGTTTCAAGATATATATATGCAAGTAAACCACATGATCAACAACTTATGCAACAACTTACTGTTTACATATGAAATGTTGTTTACCTCATGTAATTTCTAAGATCATATATAATTTGTTTTATGTTGTTGTCAAAGCTGTCAGGGAGAGATAAAGGTAAAACATGTTGTAACAAAAAAAATAATCATTATGCTATTGAGAATAGATTAAAATAATTATTTCAAAATGATAATAGATTAAAAAAAATCTACCAACATATGTAGAAATCTACCAGAATAATTACCTTAATGAAGGTATTCCATTCATGAGTTTATACCTCACCAAAATAACCTTTCTTCATTAAGATATTCTTTATGTTTGAAGAAAATTCCATTGGAAATATAATTTTCCCAATGACCTATTTTACAACATTGCTTTCTTGATTTGTAAATAACCATTGAAGACTAATCCACTCTACTCCATTGCTATTTGAGTTAATCATATTTTGCATTGCATGATTGGTTTCTTGAATGTAGCTACAAATTTTGAGAATTTTTTTGGGTTCTTCCATCTAAGATTCTCCATAACATTTCTATTACATTCTTCCTTATATGCATTGTTTCAAACAAATGAACTATTTGTAGGTGCTCATAGTAGGACAACCTATTGAATTATTTGGGGAAACTTTTTATTCCTCGTGGAAGATGATCACTTCCTTGATGACGAGATTTATGATACATAAATGAAATTACAAACAATAATTGTTAGATATGGTAAACATGAGAATTCGACAAAAAACAGAATTGTAAAACATTGCATATGATACATAAATGATTTTCTTAAATCAATAATTTCTATTATATTCCAACTTCCATAGTTGATGTGTCATTCTTCATGGTTTTATTTTAGTCTCTTATTTCCCATTGAATAAATATTTATTGTTTGTTCGATACATATGGTTCTTAGGAAGGAAGTTTCTATATTCATCAAACACCTCATTTCCTAAACTTCTCGAACGACAAAATTTCATCTTAGGACCACAAATTGGACATGAAAATTTACCATTTGTTTGAAGACCTGCAAAATATGGATTAATTCTAGTATTAGTTATATAACAATGAATTATTTAAAAAAATTCATGATTATATTATCATAAAGTTTTATATTATTGAAGTGCGGTAGTGGTTACATGCCACAAAAATGTGTTAGACCCGGGGCATCATGAATTGTCCATATAAGCATCGCATGGAATTAAAAACAAAATTGACCTATTGGTTGATGTCGTGCATAGTGATTCTATCCCATAATTTTAGTATGTCTCCAACAACAGGCTCAATATATACATCCATATCTTTCAATTGGTACTTGTTTCTTGCTTAATTGGTTGCAAGTACACATAATTACTACCTTGTGTGTGTGTGTGTGTGTGTGTGTGTGTGTGTGTGTGTGTGTGNGAAAACAAATGAAATTCTACATCCAAACACAAATATCAATATAAAAATATATTGTGAACAATAATTGCCAACAATGTGTGATCCTTCTTTATTAACATAAAAGGAGGAAGGTTATTATTTAAAAAAAAAATAGGCCACACTTAGTAAGTAAAACTGAGCTCACCAATTAGATTCACATCATTAGATACTAATGAAGAACTAAGATGATGAGGTTCTTCTTTAAAAACTACCATATTTATTCGATGTTCTTGAAGACATAACCATTTTCAAGCATTCAAATAACACCATCTTCACTTTTGCTCCATACATGGTAATCCATAAATTGTGTTATGCTTTACACTTGGACAATCACTGCAAACGTGGATTTATGGTATTATAAAAAAATAAACTTGTGGGGAACCTTATTTGTTACTTGATCAGTTCAATATATAATTATTTGATATTGTGGGAATTTTATTTCAGATGCATATTATCCATAATATATAATATGATCATTGGGACATGCATCAATATCTTGATAATCCATTCCAATATATTCATAATTCTAGTTAATTCTTGGTAGGTGGGATGTAACTTATTTGGGAATGGTAAGAAAAATTCGCCTATCAGTCTATGACAATATAAAAATAACTCGTTAATTTAAATAATAGTAATCAATATAAATATTGAATAATTCAGTTCATATCAATTGAAACAAAAAATAGATAAAAAGAAGTCGACATTTACGTATATGTGATGAATTATATTTAATACCTTAAGTTATGTGTGAGACACGTGTTGGACATGCCATTCGATACCTTCAAGTTCACCAATGACAATACAACAAACAAAACATTATTTGATGTGCCTTCATGAAGGGATTATGTGGTAGTGTCAAGCATAGGAACATCAAAAACAACATTTCTCTCCTCATCCACGTTGTCAACCTCATCCATGGGAGCATTAAAGAAGTCTTGGATTAATCTATTTGTCTTGTCCTCCTCAACTATATTATTAGTTTCATATTCTTCCATAGAATTAACATGATCTTCATTATCCATATAGCCATATTCCTCATCTTGTGCAACATTATTTCGAATTGGTATACTAAGCAATGTCACATACGTAGGATGATTTCTCTTTGCAAATAATACAAGGAATCAATTAAAATTAGAGTATATAATAATCAATAATATATACAAATACCTTTAATAAATAACTTACAATGGGACGATATGCATTCCCCCATTCAATGTGTCCATAATCCCTATCATGTCTTTCAATTGTTCTCAATAAAATTATTTTTCTATTAAAGTCCCTGCATTTACGGCAAGGGCAATAAAATTTCCCATCACCCATATTCATTATTTTCCTCTTTAACTTACCAAGCACTTTTGATTCTTCTGGAGTTGGAATTGTAATTTCATATTGCAACAAAATCCATTGAATCATTATTGGTATGATATTTCTATCCCTTAAGCATAGGACTAAAAAATATTAAAGGAGACACAAAAATAAAAATAAAGTGCTAACCTTCAAACTCGAAAACCCAAGCTATGTAGATCAATAATTGGTTGTGTTAAACAAGTATTTGATAGAAAAAATCACTATCTCATGTGCCAACAATGAATAGATAAAGTGTTGAAACTATAGAAAATTTTTTGAAACGTGTTTCAAATAACATTATTTATAAATTTTATACCATCGAACTGCTGATGACTTTCAAACATGGTTAACGTTGACCAAAATAGAAATTTGACGACCATTTAACAATTTTATGCCCTTTCATGTGTGTGGAATAATGTGTCAAAACAATGACTAAATATAGTCATAAGTGCAATTGTATGCTCATTTTGTTGAACTTAAGATAAACGTCGAGGAATGGTGAAAAGAAAACAAAAAAATCATTATTTTGAAGTATTTTTCAACGACAAAAAATTATTTTCCCATATCTCATAAATTTTTGACCCCATATGTAGTAGTGTATGTTTTTGTAATATCATATCTCCATTGTGTATTATTTCATGGCTATGACTTGATTGAGTCATCGAGGTATTGATCCACATTGTGTTTTTGGTATACATATGCTTAGTGGTGTTTCCATGGATCTGCAGTGTATTGGTTGGTGGCCATGCTTAGGGTCAACTTATTCCAAGCATGGGTATTCCTACCTCAAGGACGATACATATATATTGTTTGATGTTTTTTTGGAGCTTCCTCCTGGCTCTCATATTCCATCACCTTTGCACATATATTTTTGTGAATGTTTTGTACACAAGTTTCTCTTTTGACCTTGCACTTTAGGGGCATCTGTTATACAACTATTTGTCGCACTACTAAGTGTCATACTTAAGTGTCACACTTTCATCACCATGAGAGAGTGTTTTCATGATCTTTAAACATGTTCGAGGGAAAATATATCATTGGGAGGTCGAAGCACTTACTTTTACCTTGAGTTATTGTCTTTTCCACTTTCATCACCCCCTACCCATATGAAGAGGTGGATGGAACCTAGAAGTTGTTTCCCCTTGCTCAGTTATAAGGGAGTGATGAAGCCTTATTTCATTGCTTTGTGCTCAGTGTTAGGGGATAAATAAAGTGGTTACAACCATTCATGCCTAATTTTGGATTCGATATACAAGAATACATAGTTAGTTTGGTCAGGGATTCGAGCCAGCTTTATCCTCTCTATCCCAAGTAAAGTCAAATACCAACTTGATGATACAAATCCTCATTTCAACCTATCATTTTCTCAAATTATCATATGGTTTTTATCCCTCAAACTCCTATATAATGGAGTCCATTCTTGGGTGAAAGGGAAGAATGGTTATAGAATCACACTTATGGTCTTGAGACACTCAAAGGGTGGAAAGGAGAGATTGGAGGGGTTGCTGCAACATCACCACTAAGGTTGTAAATGCTCTTTATTATTTCTTTCCATATAATATAACTTGTCCTATTCCCCTCATGTTTGTGTTGTTGTATGCATGACTATTTTTGTTTAATTCAATGTAGATAGATCTATTTTTATTAATAGTAAAGTGGAGAAGAAGGAAGTAATACTTTGTTCCTTGCAAGATCAATCTTGCACCAAGGGATTGGAAATCAAGATCAAGGGCTAGAGAAATAGGGACAACCAATGGAAAGGAGGCAGGTCATCTATCTCATTCTCTTATCTTCCCTTATTGTTTTTCATGTGGGCATGTGAAATAGATTTAAGGGGAAAGTAGTAAAAAATTGTTATCATATGTCTTGGATCAAAGGAATCTTGACCCAAGGTAGGTCTCACCTATCCAAAGGGGAAACTTTTCCACAACAATATGATGTTTTTCATTTTTATTTTTCATGTTTTCCACTATGTGTATGTGAATTGTTTACTAATTAAATTGGGTATGGGGATGAGAGTGATGTGAGGGGCCATATGGCCTTCCACCTTCTCATGGTTGGACTCATAAATATATAATAAATCATTCTCAAATACAAGATAATATTAAGGTGTTAACAAAACTATCACATCATTGACTAATTAATGAGATTAAACCTTAAACAATTTATACTTAAATTTTCATGATTGAGTTCTTATATATTTTTTCATATGCAAAGAAAATCATATGGTAATCAATATTTATGGCTTATGTTATAGATATAAGCAGTCATGTTGAGTCATGGCTCATTTCTTAGTTACTCCATTTTGTTATTACAATATCATTGTCCATCTTATGTATTATTTCCAACTTTGTGGTTGTCTCAATTATTCAAGTATTCCCCTTTAGGATTCTTATTACATGATTTTGTGCATCTTTATTTTAGCTAATTACTCCATCACATACAAATTTTATCCTATCATGATTTATTTTACATTTGATGTTGTATAAGACATTATTCCCTTGAATACGAAAGGACAAAATTCTTCTAGTTGATATAGATCCATTGTAACGGTCCAACAAGTCTATTTATGGTTTATAAGTGAAAGTTTGTCTCTTTAGAAACCAACAATATCAATTATTAGGGATTATGGATATATCGTATGGATTATAATGGATAAGAGGTTATAGTGGTAAGCGTTAAAGGTTATAATATTTTATGGTTACAAGATTTACATATGGTATCAATTATGTATTAGAGTCTAGGGGTTGTGTGTCTTCGGGGATATATGAGTTATAATGGTTGTAAAAGTTATATAAGAGAGGGATTATAACGATTATACGGGCTACAATATAGAATTTATATGGGTTAGTGTAATATGAATTATATTTGTTGGATTATAATATTTTTAAGGGTTTTAGGGTTTGTGGTTATAAGGGAAAGGGTGTAAGGGAGAAAGGGGTTATACATGGTTAATGGTCATAAGGGTCAGGTATTAAGTTTCATGGTTATATAGATTATAAGTTAGGAGTTCTGGGGAGATGGATTAAATGAATATAAGGGTTAGGATGATTTAAGTTATATATGATATATTATTTAGCGTTTTATCAGCAAGAAATTATCAAATAATACAAATTATAGTGTTTAAGGCTTTTAACGTTTAGGATTTATATGGGTGATAGTTAATAAAGGTTAGGGGTTAAGATTTACAAGGTTCATTTTTCTACAGGTTATATGAGTTTTATGGTTAAAGGGTAACTGGGTTTAGTAATTGAGGATGTGGGTTATGGATATATATTGTAGAAATTAAGACTTATAGGGGTTACATGATTATGTTCAAAAGGGTTTATGGTTATGAAGGTTATGTGTTTAAGGGATGGGGTAAACTAAATAGTTAAAAGTGTTACGGGATATGGGTTAGTTGTTAGTTGTTATTGGAGTTAAGACTTAGATAAATGGTTATTGGTGCTCGGGTTTATATGGTTATAGAGGTTATCTAGGTGAAGGATAATATGGTATAGTAGGATGAGGGTATATATGTTTGTGAGGGGTTAGAAGATTTAAATGTTGGGTTTTTATAGATTAAAGAATTATAGTTTAGGTTTCAATTCTTACATGGGTTATAGGTATTAGGGGTTGTAGTAATTATGGATATAATGGCCAAGGGTTATAAATTTTTACAAGCTATATATATTATAATTGTGGTGGTTTAAGGGAGGTAGACTTGTCTGTGTTGTAAGGCTTAGGTTTAGAGGATGTATAAATATCACAATGTTTAGGATTACAAGGGTTAAAGGTGTTGTAAGGGCGAAATATTATAAGGGATCATGTTGAGGTGTTATGAGGATTATAATTTATTACAATTTATAAGGTTTATATGACTTAAAATCTTTAGGTATTAGGGATTAATGTCTATGGGTTAGTGTTTACAAGATATAGGATTTAGGGCTAGTTAAAAGTGTTATAGGGGTTACATGTTGTATATGAGTAGTGATTAGGAGTTTATAGGGTATAATTAATTATAACGGTTAGTGACAAAGGGAATTAGTGATTAGAAGGTTATAACTATAGGTATTAGAGTATGAAGGGCCCATTATAAAATGGGTTATGAGTCATATATTTTATTGGATATAAGTTTAAGAGATTATGTCACTGTGGTTCAAAGAGGTTGTATGTGTTATGGATTAAATGGGCTTAGGTTTATGGGTGATAATATTTATGGGGGTTATATGTTTTACAAGTTATAATTTATGTGTTATAGGGGATAAGACCTACAATTTGTAGTGATTAAGGGTTAGGAGTTGCAATTCATAAGGGTTAGGGATTTTGAGCTCTATATTGATTAATGGTTAGGATCTATATGGATTAAAATTTATAGGGCTTAAATTTGTATACAACGTTATAAGGATAATGGGATGGGGTTTATTTTGGTTTATCACATTATAACATATTAGGATTAGGGATTATAAGGGTTATGGGTAATATGGTTAAGATTTAGATCGGTCATGATTATATCAAGATAAAGGGGTTAGGGTTATAGGGGATATAATGGTTAGCGATAATAATTAGGGTTATAATAGTCATTGGCTAAGGAAAAAATGGTTATATAAATTAGGTATTATAAGAGGTAAGTTTGAGGGGTTAAGAGTTAAGGATTATGGGGGACAATGACTATGGTGTTTCTGAGTTGATGGCTTTAGATATAAAGAGACATGGTTTATTGGGATTATAACTTTCAAGGATTATTGGGATTAGGAATTGTGAACATTATTAGTTATAATTGTTATGGGTTAAAAGAGTTTAAAGTTAATGTTTGTAAGGGTTAATGGTTATATAGGTTTTAAGGTTTCAATTTTGATGATAAGCATTATTAGCTATATGTGTAAGAGGATTTATATATGAGGGGGTATAATGGTTAGTATTTCTAGAGATATTTTGGTTAAGGGAATACAAGTTCATAGATTTAGGATTACAATTTATAGAGGTCATGTATAAAATGTTGTAAAGGTTAAAAGTTGTAAGTACATAGTTAAGCAATTCAATGGGGAAATATATAAAGTTAACAGTTAAGAATACAACATGGGAAGGCCCAAATTTCATAATATTTTAATCCCTAAGAATTACATTTGAAGCATGGTTCAAAATCCTTCTATACCAAAGTCATGAAAATGGTGTCCATATGACTAAGGTTCATGACTAATGGATAACTCTTGAAATGTGCTAATACAAGTGATCATGATAAAGAGGTGAGATAGAAAATCGATGGAAGAAAGGTGCTCAATATCGGAAAGTATCTTGAGAATTAAATTAAAATGCTTGATCTTGTAGTGAAAAACTACCTCTATGAAGTGTCAAATTCACAGGATTTTAGGCTCACATAAGTATAATTTTGAAACCAATTAATATATCGACCTAAAACCTGGTGGGGTTATGGATCCCTTGATGTACTAATGATGAGTGTATTGATGTGGCTGTCATATTCATGACCAATGTCATATAAGTAGGGAGCTCTAGCAAGTTTTGCACATGATTATAGTTATTCACATAGAAAAACCACTACAAGGTTATCAGGCCTGCCAAATTGCTCATTAGATAAAACAAAGCATAATATATTGAAAATTGATACCATAGTTTTGATGGGGTGTATTCTCATGTGTTTGGGACCCAATAACATAGAAAATAATACCACCCTTGTTTTGAGCCTAAAACCACTCATGAAACTAGTCGTAGCTGATGTAATGGAAGAGCATGTAAGCAAAATATGAAAAAAATTCCCTCCATGTGGACACCTTCAATAGTTAATAATTTAATGCAGTCCATGTCATGTTTCCTTTGTTAATCAACTAGTTGTCTCTTCATTCAATGCACCAAAGTTAAATCTATTCAAATAAAGTCATCAAGGATTCAAATTTCATGCTCTCTAAAGGAGCTCCAAGAAACCCAAGAAAGTTTTGTAGCTTGAAACTATGATATCAGTGCTTCAAACTGTGAAATTAGACAATTTTTCACTGTCAATTGGTTCCTTTATCTACTTCAATCACCTATGATGACCTCTTCATAGACATCCTTGTCCTTTGAACCCACCATTAAGCCTCATCCATAATATGAGCCTTGATTGATACACATGTTGACCTATTTGGTTGTGTTCTTTCGGTTCCAGACATGCACTAGTTTGTAGGTGATTATGAAGGTAGATTTGGCAATGCCTAATATTTCTTAAACCTACGGGAATTAGGTTTTCCCAAGGTCATGGTACCCAAATGTATCATTTCTTGGAATTGGTCACCCTATGCATAGAGGTCTACTCTTAAGAAAATAAAGTTGTGATAGATAGGGATGGGACCACCATTATATGTGTTGTCACTATAGAGTTCTAGAAGGAGATGCTATATATACTAAAATATGATACCCTAAATAAAATTGATGAGGAATACCTAAGATCTAATTTTCAACATCTAAATCAAAAGGAAAAGAGTCAATTCTTGAAGTGCTACCACTTAACTCGAAATTACCTTCGGGCCCTCTCCCTTACAAGTTGGAAACATTCTAAAAAGCAACTAAGACAAAAATGACAATGATATGTCAATTCATTGGATAGGATCACAATAAGGTAATTGATGACCCTGTGTTGGGTTTCCTAGTTTCTATCTATCCCAATTCAGGAGCATCGGCTGCTAAGTTTGTTTTATCCCTATTCTTGGATGAGATGATACACGATCAATTAAATAGTTACCTATATATGAAAATTTCAAATATCAATATTACTTATTGTACATGATCACATATCAACACCTTTAGTCTTTCCAACCGTTTGACCTACAAGTTGTAAAGGCCTAATCTAGTAATGATGGATTTCCCAAATATATCAATAATGTTATGTCTATGGTGTACTCCTTATTGTATGGTTTCACTCCTCCCTGAATGTATAGAGATTATAAAAAATTACTTCAACTGAGTCCTAAATTGTTAATAGGATACTGGTCCCTGTATGAAACCCATATTGAAATTAGGGTATACAGTTTAGAACTTCATCCCTACCAACTCCTTGCTTTTCTAACTACTATATTTTTTCCCTAGAATATAATAGACAGAGTTTTGATTCTAAATACATCCATTTTATTATGAATAAAAGTGTCATCTCCTTCAAACTACCTAAGGAAGTTGGACCCTTTTTCTGGTTATTTTTGGGTTTTCCTAAAATTGTGTACTCTAATATTGGTTTAGGGGTTGGGGTCTATTTCTAATCTAGGTTAAAAAATTACATTTTTGGATTCTTAGGAATAAATACATATTTTATTCAGAGGGACTAATAATCATAATGAGAATGTGAGAGGTGCAATTCTTAGTTTTAATGGCTTTCCATGTTAAGGGTTTATAGGGTAAATCTACGTGTATTATGTCTAAATCTTGTGTTGTAATATTTATTTTTCTTAAAATAATATGTATGCATAGATTATATTCACAAGTTTAAAACTTACAGGTGGTATCAAACTTGCTTATTGGCTTTAGGGGGACACTTTTTTTGTTGAGGGTTTAGTGTGATTGATAGATATTGGGTCTGTGATAAACTTGGGTCGAGTGGGAGATTTGCAATGGTGATTTTTGAATTGAAAGAGAATGGTGAGAAGTTTGAGAATTGATATTCAAAAAATTGATTTCTATAAATTTGTTCAACGGAAGCTCAAAATGGAACATCTTCTTGTAGATCATGAGCAATGGATTGTCTTGGACCCGGGTATACAACCCACTATATCAATGAAAGAAAATTGGGATAAATTAGAAATAAAGGAGAGGAGTAAAATATAACTGTGATCATCAAACTTTGTGTTGTTGAATGTTTTTAGAGAATATAGTGCATTAAATATTTGGAATAAGATGGGGACTTTGTATCAATCAAAATCCTTGGTAAACAAGTTGTTTCTACAAAAGAAACTGTATCATCTCAGGATGGATGTTAACAACATAGTGATGGATCATCTGAATGTATACAATATTATGGTAATTCAAATCACCTCTATTGGTATTACAATGTATGAATAAGATAAATGTATTACATTATTATGCTCTTTACCAAATTCTTGGGATAACTTGAATGTAGTAATAAATTTGATGAAATAATAGCATACCTGCTATCAAATTAAATGAAGCGGCAAAATTTGTACATTCATAACATGGATTCCTTATCTATGAGATTTCACCTCCATGAGAGAAATAAAAATATGGGATCAAGGGGTAGATCTAAATACCTAGGAAAATATTTGAGAAAGTGTTGGAAATGTGGTAAAGAAGGGCACTATAAAAAGGATTATAGATCTAAGAATGTTGATAAAGTGAATGGATCTGATGATACACCTTCCATGGATGTGAAATACCTCATTAGAACTAGGAGGGAATGTTTACCTAGCTTCTATAGGCACCCCTTCATATTGTGGTGTATGGTTAATTGACTAAAATGTGTCTTTTCATATGACTCCTCATGGGGAGTGGTTTTGTGAATATTAAAATTAAAATGGAGAATATGTGTTCGTAGGAGATTATTCAACATCCAATATCATTAGACGTGGAAGAATTAAATTACAACTCAAGGATAGAAGGATTAGAACTCCTCCTAGAGTACTACACATTCCAAATCTATCAAGAAACTTAATATCCATTGGAAACATGAGTGATGTAGGGGTACATAGTGTGTTTGCAAAACACACATGCAAAATGTTTTAAGGATCAATTCGATTGATGAGAGGAGTTTAAAATGGAACGATGTAAAAATTATTGGGAATGATCATCATCAATGAAGGTAAAAATTTTGTGCTCGAGGGAGGAGATAAATAAGATAAAACCTCGTCAACCTCTAGAAGAAATACAATGCTATGGCATCAAATATTTGGGCATATAATAGAAAAGGGTATTTGATCATTACAAGGTAAAGGTATGGTTGAAGGTATATTTGATTGAATTGTAAATTTTGATTTTTGTGAACATTGCATATATGGAAAACAAAATTGAGTAAGGTTTGGATATGGTTATACAAGAGAAAAAAAGATTTTAGACTTAATACATAATAATTGGTTTGGACCTGTGCTTGTTCCATAATTAAGTAGATCCATGTATTATGTTTCGTTTATAAAATATTTCTAAAGGAACACATGGATTTATTTCCTTATAAATAAATATGAAATATTTGATAAATTTAAAGAGTTTAAGGATCTTGTAAAGAATCATACAAAAAAAATAAAGGTGTTGAGTACATATAATGATGGGAAGTTATGTGGGAATGCATTCATGAAATTATGTAAGAACTGTAGTATAGAAATATAAAATACTACTCCATACACACCTCAACAGAATGGATTTGCAAAAAGAATGAATAGGACATTAATGGAAAGGAAAGGAGAATTCTAAGCAAAGGACAACAATTCTGGGAAAAGGCGGTCATACTACATGTTACTTGGTAAATTGATCACCCACATCAACATTGGTTCACAAAACTCCACATGAGGTATGTATTGGTACGAAACCCTCTATTAAACATCTGAAATTTTTTGTTTGTGATTGTTATGTACATGTTACAAAGGAGAAAAGGAGTAATCTATATAATAAAGTTGAATATATATAGATAGATAGATAGATAGATAGATAGATATTGGTTATAAATATCGTGTGAAAGGTTTTAAGATTTGGAATCGTGTAACTAAGAAGATTGTTTATAGTCGATATGATATTTTTAGAGAGTCCAAAGATGTTCCCAGAGAGGAAGTGACTCCAATGGATAAGGAACTAGGTAAAATAGGGTTTGAGTTAGAAGATGAATAATCTGACTCAACATAAGGAGTTGAATCAAAAGAAGAACAACCTCATACCCACATTTTTAGGAGATCATCTCGAGAAAGAAGGAAACCATAAAGGTATTCCCCTCCTTATTTTTGGTCTAGTTTAGCTTTATTTATTAATGATGATGACCTTAGAAATATGAAGGAAGTTGTTGATTCAAAGGATAGCAGTCTCTAGAAGAAGGTCATGGTTGAAGAAATGGATGCCCTGGACAAAATTCATTTTTAGAAAATGGTTGTTTAAGTAGAAGTTGAATAACAAAGGTAAAGTTGAGTAGTGAAAATACCACTTAGTATCAAATGGATATTCCCATGTAGAGGGATTTTATTTTGGTGAAATATTTTATCTAGTTGTCCTTCTTTCTACTCGTACTTATTTTGGTCTTGAAGTAGATAATACAGATGTGAACAAAAAATTATTACATGGGGATCTTGAAGAAGAAATCTACATGAAGAAACTAGAATGTATTAGAGTAGAGGGAAGGAAAGACATCGTATGTAAGATAATGAAGTCCCTTTATGGCCTAAAACAATATCCAAGGATATGGTACCAATAGTTTGACACATATATTCTTGGATTGAGGTTCATGTGAAGCAAGTTTGATCAGCATATATACTCTAAACATGTTGGTGATCACTTCATTAATATAATATTGTATGTTGATGACATGTTGCTAACTAGAACCAACAAGAATATCATAAGGGAGGTGAATTCACAGCTATCCTCCAAATTTGACATGAAGGATATTAATTACACAGAATTCATACTAGGAATGGAGATTAAAAGAGATCGTGAAAATAGGAAGTTTTGGTTGAATCGGAGAAAATATGTTGAGACGATACTATAGAGATTCATCATGCAAGAAAGTAAGTCGATCAAGGTCCTATTCCTGTAGGTGTAAAATTATTTGTATATCACTCACCCCGAGTGTTGGAATATTATAAACCCACTCCATACTTAAGATAACAAATATTAATAATTTATGGTTAATTTCATATCCACTAGCCTGGATAGTTGGCATCCACTTGGTCAAAACTTGTCATATGTACCCCAGGAGTTCCTTTATCCTGATTTTGGATAGATATTGCATACTTTATTGACTTCCTAGATTAGTAATTGTGCCTTCCTATAGATTTTGTCTTTATACTGCTTTATTCATGCTTTTCAATGGATAAGGTAAAGCTGGTCAACTAGAAAACTGCTATATTTTGTGGCCAACCCATTCTCCCTAATTTTCTCTCTATATTCCATGATTAGCATGTTCTTTCATCACTCATGCTTTATCTAATTTGTGAGCTCCTTGACTGATTTGGAAAGTGCTTTAGTCACCTATGGGGCTTTATCATATTTTAGTAAGTCTACTTTATGAGCTAGCATGATTTGTCTTCTAGAAACTCTATTTTAATTTATAAGTATGTATTACTATTGTAATAATAAATGATTAATTTGATCAATAATACTTGGAAAGATATTGGATCATTCTCCACTTCTCTTGTATTCTATCTCATTATTCTTCTCTCTAATTTCCTTGGGCATGCTTGTGAGAATTATATTTGTAGCTAGATCTGCATCATGTGTTTCTTCTTAGAATCAAGTCTCAACTACTTCATTCATAATATCAGATATACTTGTTCTACATTGTATCAGAGCACAATGGTGCTCAACCTATCAAGCTCAATCTATCATAACACAAGGTTGCTTAATATATCACAGCACAAGGTTGCTCAATCTATCAAATTTATACATGATATCTAAGCTTCAAGTTCTACATGGTATCAGGGATTTCAGACTGTCATGTTATACATATTTGAGGAGCTATCATCTCTCTACAACAGAGCATATCTAGTCTCATATCCCTCTTTGAAGAAGAGATTGAATTGAGCTTACAAGGTTTTCTCCTAGTTTATATTTGTGCAGGTTGCAAAGAGTATCTTCAAGAGCACATCAAATTCCTAGCATGGATTCCTCTTTAGCTATGATCCTGAATCCCTTCAACTATAATGAATAGAAAAGCAAAAATTGGCATTCTATTGTGCAGTAAGGGACTACACAAACTTTCTTTGGCTTTAGAGAATGAGCCTAATGTTGTTTTTGAGAAAGATAAGCGGCATAATAGGTTGGATGAATCCTATGGATTGTTTTGTCTCTCAATTTTTCCCAGTCTTATTTATCATCTAAATCATTTGGTGACTCCAAATTAAGTATGGATAAAACTTGAGTCTCTCTTTGGAGTAGAAGGTGAGATAAGAGCGCATCAATTGGAGAATGAGTTATTGTCATTGAGTCCAAGCAATTTCGAATCTATTAAGGGTTTATTCACCAAATTCAAGTCACTTTTTCTATTACTCAAAAAATGTGGGATTGAGAATAAGGAAGATCAATTTATCCTTTCCATTCTATCAAAATTGGGTCCTAAATACTCAGTTTTTGTGTCAACTTTTCATGCTACTAGGTTTGTTATTTCAAGTTGGAAAATGCCTTCTTTGAGTAAATTCTTTGATTCACTGACAAAGGAGCAAGATAAATTGATCTACATTGGTGATATTAGAATATCCAAGGTAAAGGATCATTTTCTTATAGTTCAAGGAAGTAAGAATACCAATTAAAAATAGAAGAAAATAGTGAAAGAGAAGAAGCCAAAGTCAAATAATAAAGATGAAAGATCGAAGCCTCTTGATTAAGGTTCAATGAAGAAAGTCAAGAAGAAATGGAGCAAATCCAAGTGTTATTATTGCAGCAAGGGTATTCATCCCGAGAAGAAATGTTTCAATAAGAATATGGACATCATGTATCAACTACTTGAGAAGAATAACATTGAAATTCCATATGAGCTAGAGAAGCATGTTGAATCCTTAGAACATTGTCATAGTGCGCAGTCCTAAGGTAATATGAAATATGCCTTGAGTTCTAGAGTTAAATAATTTTCTCATATATATGATATAGATTCAATTCCTGATATATCATAAACATAAATCTCTGTTTCTTTCTTGAATAATCCACCTATCAGTCTACTAGATTCATGTCCCAATGATTATGTTTTTTCACTAGATCCTGACTTGTCATAAAGAAACTCTTCCTCACTCCATTAAAATGATTATAATTATAGTTTGGAAGAATTTTTTTAGGATTATATTCATTTTATTACATCATCCATACCATTTACGCATCCTTTGAATACTCCTAATACTATACAAACCCCAAGTTCACTAGTTGACTCCTTATTGGTTTTTTATGCAATGCTACTTATACATAATAGTTTCAAGTCTTGTCTATTTTTCATTGGTTGGTTATCCATGAAATTATTACTGGTACTTATTTTACACATTCTTAGATATGACCTAAACATATATGGTTCATATCTCAAGTCCATCCATCATTCAGATTTTTACATCCATCTGTTTTCCCCATATGCTCATCATTGTCCTACTATGGCCCTATACCCTCATGGAGACACTATAACTTTGGTATTTTCTACTCCATATGATAATATTTCTGATATTTAAGATTCATTTCAGTTTAATTTCATAATTGGGAAGGTGCTACAACAATTTGAAAAGAAGATACATGGCCCACTTCACCATTTTGCAGCTATACAAGGAACCGATTGAATTGATTTTTCTATTCTTTGGGAAGAAGTATACACAAATATATTTTCCTTTTCAGATTATTTTTGTAGATAATAATATGATATCAGAAATAATCATTCATATAATTCTCCTACTTCATCAGATGATGAGCTACAAGGAGTCTCTCCTCTTATTTCTTGAAGATAATACACTCTAGTGCATGATCATGGAGTTCACAACTTATTCAACAAAGTTTTCTATCAGAAGAAGTTTATCTAGCTCATTCAAGTGAAGAAGAATATGTATTGAAGACATGTTGTTCAAATTTTGTGCCTTGTCCTATCTTGAGAGAGGATTTTCCCCATTTGGTTTTTCCTCTTTCCTCACTTTTTTGGACAAAAATAATTGTAAAGGGTGAACATAGCCTTGCTATTGGGCCCTATATGTATCTATATTTATGACTATTTTAGATATCCCATCATAAAGTAAGACTTAAAGGGGGGTGTTGGAATATTATAAATCCACTCCATACTTAGGATAACAAATATTAATCATTTCTGGTTAATTTCCTATCCACTAGCCTAGATAGTTGGCATCCACTTGCACCACTTGGTCAAAACTTGACATATATACCCCAAGAGCACCTTTATCCCGATTTTGGATAGATATTTCCTACTTTATTGAATTCCTATATTAGTTACTACGCCTTCCTGCAAATTATGTCTTTATACTGCTTAATTTCTGCATTTCAGTGGATAAGGTAAAGCTAGTCAACTAGGAAACTGCTATCTTTTGTGGAGAAGGCATCCTCCATGGTTTACTCTCCAGATTCCATGATTAGCATGTTTTTCCATCACTCATTACAAATCACTCATGATTTATCAAATGTGTGAGATCGTTGATTGATTTGGAAAGTGCTTTAGTCACCTATGGGGGTTTATCATATTTTAGTAAGTTTGCTTTATGAGCTAGCATGAGTTTCCTTATAAAAAATATATTTTCCTTCATAAGGAATTATTACTATTGTAATAATCATCAATTAATTTCATTAATAATACTTTTAAATATATTGGATCATTCTCCACTTCTCTTGTATTCATTCTCATTATTCGTTTCTCTATTTTCCTTGTGCATGCTTGTGAGAATTATCTGTGTAGATAGATCTACATCCTTTATTTATTCTTATCATAAAGTCTCTACTTCATTCATAATATCATAGTTTCTATTTCTACACCAAGAAATAGGAAAATGAAGAAGATATGTCATTTGTTCCATATTCTAGTGCCGTTGGTAGTTTCATGTGTACAATGGTTTGTACCAGACCAAACATTTCTCATGCAGTGGGAGAATTGAGAAGATATATGTAAAAACCAGGGAAGGAAAATTGGATATATTTAAAGAGGGTATTTAGATACTTTCATTTCACCATGGATTATGTAATATATTACGAAGGAATACCTAGATGAAATAGATTAATATATGCACACGGATTTGTTGATGTAGAGTAGGATGGAGATCTTGATCGCAAAATATCTACAAGTGGGTATTTTTTTTAACATATTTGGAGGAGTTATCCCTTATGTGAGCAATATATATTCTATATTTTCACTTTCAACTATAGAATTCGAATACATGGCATCCACCCATGCAATTTAAAAATCTATATGGTTGCAGAGATTGTGTTCAAGCATTGGGTTTGTACATAAAGCTATAATGTTATATTGCGATATCCAAAGTGAAATATTTATAGAAAATAATTTTTCTTTTCATGATAATACAAAGGATATTGATGTGGAATATCACTTTGTGAGAGATATGGTTGAAGATAAGAAGGTGTTGCTTGAAAAAGTTGACACCTTGAAGAATGTTGCAGATTCATTGACAAAGCTTGTCAATACTGAGAAGTTCACTTGGTGTAGAGAATATGTAACAAACTTAAATAATAAACAACAAACAATAATAATAATAATAATAAACATCAACATATATATAAAATAAATAATAATAATTAATAATGTCTTTATGAGAAGACATGACTCTTAATGAAAGGGTATTCTGCCAAAATATAAATAACAGGCCCTCAATTGTAATTTGGACTTATCTATCAATTTATTCATTTTTATTATCTACGGATATGTGGGTTATTTCATAAATTACTTTATTGAGAATATCCAACTATGGATGTTACAGTGGTATCAGAGCTATACGGACCTTCGACAACATTATTTACACCTTGTGTAGATTTGGGTTTCCCAAAACAATAGGACTTTGTCCTTAAAAAAATAAAAAAAAATAAAAATAAAAATAAAAAAGGGTAAAAGTAACCCCCCCAAAAAAGGAGGTAAAAGAAAAGAAAAGAAAAGTTAAAAAGGAAAAGATAAAGTTAAAAAAAGAAGAAGGTAAGAGTGAAACCACATGTGGTTTCTTAAAGTGGGTTTGGGTTTGAATATAAAAAGTGCACAATAATAACTACAAAGAAGCAAGTGAGATTTGAACCTAGGTGGGGAAGGTAACACTTATTCCTGCCAACCACCCAATCTACTCGCATTTTACAAAACTATTGGAAAAAAAAAAAGAGAAAAAGAAGACAAAAGTGAAGTAAAAGCAAAGTCACAAACAATGGCACCTACATATTCAGAAATCAAGTCACAGCTACAAACAACTGTGGACAAGTTAGAGCAATATCAGGTGATCAATAAAAGTATACAAGATGAATTTGAGACGCAGAAGCAGTTGAAAGAGTGGAGAGACAATGATAATCGTCGCTTATGGAACCAAAATCGACAGCAAGAACGAACCATAAGTGATAAAAAGAAAATTTTATCTGATCAGGATAAAGAAAGATCATGTTTAAAAATTCATAATCAAAACTTAGAAGACAAGATCAGAAAGTCAAAAAATGACAACAAATCACCATATGGATGTGATAATGAATTAGAAGAAGAAATAAAGCATCTAAACAAACTCATGATGGAAAAATATGTTGAATTGGCACAAGTCCGGATGAAGTTAGAAAATCAAGAAACAAAGTTACGTCATCATAAAAAACAAAAATAAAAACTCCATCAGCAGTATGACGAAATTAAGAAGACACAAAAGTTAGAATTGACAAAAGTCAACAAGGTGTTATCAAGAAATTCGAAGAAATTTTCAAATTAGGAAATCATAACAAGACAGTAGTCACAAAAATTAAGAAGTTGAAAAGTAGTCCAAAGACAGAACAATCTACGGAAGACATTGAAGGAAAACTTCTAGACAAACAGGAAGAAAATCATTGTATCAGAAGGCATAATGAAGATCTTAAAGAACAACTTAAGAAGTCTGAAGATGACAAAAAATCACATGTAGAAGTGATTAAGAAGTGTCAAAATGATAACATGCAGTTAGAAAACAAGTTGGAAAAGATACAAAATGAAACCTTAAAACCTCAAGAGACGAAAATACAACTTTCTGCTCAGATCAATGCTAAAAAAATGACACTTGTAAAAGAAAATGACATTTTGAAAATTCCATATCGACACCCCAACCATAAAAACAGATATTCTAAAAAGTGGGAAATGTCGAAAGATAACGGTACCAATGTAATCAAATCTCCTAACGATAGATCAGTATGGAATGCCAACAGTCCACAACAAATCAATTTGGGATGGATTGATTCGTCCACATATCAGAATTTGTGCTCAACTCTTAGTAGTTCAAAATGATTAAGAAGTTTCAAAATGATAACATGCAGTTAGAAAACAATTTGGAAAAGATATAGAATGAAACCTTAAAACCTCAAGAGACGAAAATACAACTTTCTGCTCAGATCAATGCTAAAAAACAACACTGATAAAAGAAAATGACATTGTGAAAATTCCATATCAACACCCTGACCATAAAAACAGATATTCTAAAAAAGTGGGAAATGTCGAAATATAGCGGTACCAATGTGATCAAATCTCCTACCGATAGATCAGTATGGAATGCCAACAGTCCACAACAAATCAATTTGTGATGGATTGATTCGTCCACATATCGGAATTTGTGCTCAACTCTTAGTAGTTCGTATCAACATGTTTCGTCAACTACAACACCACAAAAAATGATGCAGAAACATTATAAGGCTATGAGGACAAAGCCTTTCTAAGGGAGTGGCAATGTAACAAACTTAAATAATAAACAACAAACAGCAACAACATCAACAACAATAATAAACATCAACATATATAAAAAATAAATAATAATAATTAATAATGTCTTTACGAAAATACAAGACTCTTAATGAAAGGGTGTTTCGCCAAAATATAAATAATGGGACCCCAATTGTAATTTGGACTTATCTATCAATTTATTCATATTTTATTATCTACGGATATGTGGGTTATTTCAAAAATTACTTAATTGAGAAGATACAACTATGGATGTTACAGAATATGTGGGCATTGATGCCCTGAACTTGCGACCATGTTGTAATCTACAGAATTACATGAACATAAAAAGAATAATTTTAGAAGATAAAGAATAAACATGATATATACAAGAATGCACCAAAGAAGAGGAAACAATAGCAACACTTGTATTATATGTTAACCAGAATATGTACAAAAGTAATTATCAACTATGAGAATCATAGCTCACCAGCCTATGTATATTG
The DNA here is from genome assembly GCA_001517045.1 of Pseudotsuga menziesii. Classification (NCBI taxonomy): domain Eukaryota; kingdom Viridiplantae; phylum Streptophyta; class Pinopsida; order Pinales; family Pinaceae; genus Pseudotsuga; species Pseudotsuga menziesii. The sequence continues at coordinate 231,918 of LPNX010212835.1, forward strand.
TTTTATAGACATTTATTCAGTTATAATTATTTACGTCATCTTAACCGACCGACTGGACCGAGCCAATGGTAGTCAGTTGGAGGACCTAGTTGGTTGGTCAAGTAGGTTCCTCCAACATCTGCCCCACCAAAAAAATTGTTCTTAGTGCCGAATAGAAAAATGATATATTCTAGTGCTACTTCTTAAGGTTGTTTACTGGTTAATGTACTTGGTGATTATGAAGTGATACATGCTTCTGTGATAGCTGGGGTGGAAAGAACAAGTCAATGCTTAAAATATTCCCAAGTGTGAGAAGCAGTCTACATGTCCACGCTCAAATATGTAATATCTAATAGCCGAGTGATTTTTCCAGTAATGGATAGGTGCTTAATGTTGTCAAGGTCAGGTCCAAACAGTTGGTGCTTATTATCAGCGGGAATAAGCAAACTATCGGTCAATCTCTATCTTGGAAACATGTTCCTAAGTAACCCATTGGTGTTGTTTATTCTAAGCGTCATCTAGGATATTATGTTCCATTTGTATTTGTTTCTCTAAAGTTTGGATTATAGGAAAATCGGTGGTGGATTTTTGTTGAAATATTAATGCCAAAGTGGTCTAGTTTGGAATTTTCCCATATCGATGAAAATTTTCATGTACGAAGTGTACCATGTATAGAGGATAGTATTGGATTGTTGCACCTTGATGACATATTCTTTGATATACTTATATGGGTCGCAAAAAATATTGTACTAGTTTGGAAGGAGTGCAAATGTCTGCTTGACATCTTGGTGACCTTTTTGCTGAACGGATTCCTGGTATATTGATACGAGGGACTTGACTAAGAAGACAATTTGATCGAGAAGATTATTGGTCAAATTTCCATTAAGATTCAGTGCAACTTGAAAAATAATATCTTGACAAGATTGTAGAGTTGTGTTTTGTTCTTCTTCAATTCAGCCAACTTTACATTTATCAATTTCCATTGTTTGTTTTTTTCAGTATTGAGGGCATCTAGATCATGATATTTTGGTACTATGGGATCAAAATTAATTGGTGATACATCATATTCCTTTGTAATCCTAATAGACACTTCCAACACCTTCTTCTTATTCTTTTTATTCTTCTTCTTTTGCAATGGAACGACTGAAGCTACTACAGAAGAAGAAGGTAGGGTATTGGTTTCTAGCATGGTCACTGGAGGACTGGTCGACACATCCTAAATAGTCAAGATAAGTGGATTGGTCATTACTGTAAGTAGACTAGTCGACCCTATAAAATTGGTCAACTCCAGCGGTTTGGTAGGCACGGTCGATGGTCCACACATGGTCGACAAAACATACATGGTCGATGACACAGATAAGGTTGACGGTATAGGCATTGTTGACAGTAAATTATTGAGAGATGGTAAGGGAACGATCAATGGAAAATTATTTGTGGTTTCCAAAGGCATGGTCAATGTCACAAGATTGGTTGTTGTAGATGGATAACTTATGATAGGAATACTTATACTTTTCAGCAAAGGGGACCCGACAGAAGTAGAGGGAAATTGAGTAATCATTGGTATATCCTGAATATAAGGCATATCTGGTATGTTCTCAAAATTAGTTTTGTAAAATGGTAGAGGCAGTCATCTTACAGAAGGGATAATATACTGTTCATAAATTGTGGTGGAAGGATTGGCAAATAAGGACAGGTGGTCGCTTCTTAGGCTCATAATTTTGCGACTACAGTTTTCCAATTAGGAAAAAGGCTAGAAATATTAGAGATAAATAGTTACAAGTTAGGATATTTCAAAGTCTATGTACGGCCAATCGCTGCTCTTCAATGGGGGTCGATGTCATAGGTGGTGAGTTGTCAAGAACCTGAACAAACTCTCTTCCCTGTGGCTGCACTTGAGTTTTTATCCTTTTGGAATGGGTGGACTTTACCTTTACCTGATTTTATTGACTAGAAAGGACCTAATCAATTTTCTCATCGATTTTAATATTATTTGCTACAAAATATTTTATTATTTTCATGGCTTGTGGGTGTAGCTCATGGATTTTGTCTTTTATTGGTTCTTGGAGTATCATTTTTTGCTTGGATGACCATTTTTCTTTGAAAATTTGGTGTTTTCTAAATATTTGTTATGGGATGATGTCCAATTTCTCTTCAAAAAGTTCAGGTTCTGACTATTGGTCATATTGAGGTTCATCATGTTCCTATGTAGTCTCATTGGTTGGTTCTTCAATTGCTACCTAATGATTCTATTTAGGTGACAGAATTATAGCAAGTGGATTTCCTTTTTCGAATGGAGGGCAAAAAATATCTAAGTAGAGGTCGGCTTCATAGAATTCTTTTTTTTTGTCATCGGTAAGGGGTTCTTCTATATTTTCCTTCTTTTCCATGTAGACGTAAGAATTGGATGTACATTTTTTAAGTGCACACTAATGTCAAAAAATATGTCTTGCAGAGATGGGTAGAAGTCGAGCTCCGCGGCATTGCTAGAAACTCCTTGAATATACCATACTTTAGTGTATTAGATATCTATCTAAATGTGAATAGTCGGAGGTAGACTTTGATGGACCTATTGAGGTACTCTCCATCTTGAGTAGGTGGTCCTGAGGACTTGAAACTATTTTTCAAGCCACATTTTGGAGATTGCAGGGCCTTTGGGCAATCCCTGGGTCTAGAAGACTTTGAAATTATACATGGCTACGAATAATTTTGTAGTGAAGGAAGGGTCACTGATATTTGTGATTATATAGATTTCCATCCATATGAGAAGATATGGGTAACAGATTTCCTTGTCAATTTCTTTCCATATCTTGCATGTGGATCATGTTATCTTGGCTAAGTGGTATTCCTAGTTAAATAGTTTTCTCTTGTTGGTGATGACTTTTACAGCTTCCAACATGTCGAGTTGAATGTCACATGGTCGACTCATACTTGTTAGTAAAATGGAAATAAGAATAGCCACATGCTTATTCGCACCATATTGGATGTTTTTGATAACTACGCCTTTAGAGTTCTTCCCTTGAATTGAGATGGTGAATCCATCGACTATGGCGGGATTGTACTTAATCAATACAACAGGTCCTTTGTTTGGGAGTCCTATTAATGTGCAAATTACCTGACCATTGATTTTAAGGAGTTTTTCCAACCGTGATTTTCCATTATGGTATTTGCTCACAGTGTATTGTGCAATCAAATATTTTAAGCCGTCAAAATTGTTAATCAAGGGGGCACTCAAGTAATGGTGAATATTTTCTACAACAAAAACTTTAATGGACTTGGACCATTTTTCATCTTAAACTCCCCATTCTTGTAGTTCTTTCCAATATCTCTTCCATTGATGTTCTTTTTCTAGGCTCTACAAATTCTTTGAAGGTGAGCTCTTAGTGGTGAAAATGTTGGATCCTCTAACTCAGGCAAGTTTTTCACATTTGTCTTCATTGATCTTGTAGTGGTGTTGCTTCTTTTAGGTTCCATGGTAGTATCATGTAGAGAATCATATTTACGAGATCAATATGGAGTGACTACCAAGTGAGATTGCTCAATGTCTCTGCAAAAATGATCCCATCCCTAGTCTAGATGTGTATTTATAGGTGGAGATCTCAACAGTCGATTTGGATTAATGGGTGAAGGAAGCAACTAATGATTTTATTGGTTTCAGATATTTCTCAAACACAAAATGTCTTCTCATTCTAGATTTTTTAGTCAGTCCTCATGGATTTATCAGTGTGTTCAGTCATGATGTTGTGTGACAGGTGATATATTGTTCATAAATCGACTCAGTTGATGTTGTATCAATGGTCGGATGGAGGCTGAATAATCGGTCCTTCTCCTCGGTGGGATATAGGTGGGGTTTGACGATTCCTCCTCGTCTTTTACTATTTATAACTCTCCACTTTCCAGTCTATAGTCATTGCATTCAATTTTCCTACCATCAACAATGTCTAAGAATTATTTTATATTGAAAATAAGTCATTATCTAACCGTTTCATTTGTTTCCACTTTCTTTTTCTTTTTTTTTCAAGATTACATTTACTTAATAAATAAACTATCAAGCACACACCTAAGTGTGCGATGTTCGACCAAATAGCAACATGCCTGTCGGTCAGAATCGCACCCATTCTACAGTCTATATCATTTCAGTCGGGACCATTGACAAGTTTGTAGAATGATCATCCTTGGATAGTTCTTAGTCAAACCGACCCATTTCTATTCAATTCTTCAATGACATATGATCCCATCCACGCAGTGTGTAATTTCTTAGGATTTCCTTTTATCCGACTATCATATAGTAATGCAAGATCTCTGACTGCAAAGTTATTTCATCGTATTTGTCAATCATGCTAGGATATTCGTTGTTGTTTTTAGACCTCAAGTGATTTTGAATCACAATCTTTCGATGTTCCTCAATCTTTCTAAACTCAAAATTATGGTCCTCCCTCTCTCTAGTAATACCCAAGTGAATAAAATACACTATATCCAATGCTTGTTTCTTGAAGTGTAGTGGGACAATTGCTTCTTGTCCATAGACTAGTTTGAAAGGTGTATACCCCATCGATCATTTGCATGCTATCTGTTAAGCCCATAGAATAGCGAAAATTTTGGCGTCTAGTCGTATTTTTCAATACCGCATACTTTTCTCAATCCTATAGTCAAAGTTTTGTTGAATGCTTTGATTGATCCATTTGACTTGGATGATAATACGTGCTCTTATGATGTTTGATCATTATATTATTTACTAACACTTTTATAGTTTTGTTGACAAAATGTGTGCCTTGATCGCTTATTCAGGTGAGGGGGTATCCAAATATTATGACATTGTTTTCTTAAATAAACTTGGTTGCTATTTCACTTGAATATGTTTGCACTGGCTCAGCCTCAACCCATTTTGTGATGTATTTGATGAATATGATGATATAACATGCTCATGTCCATCGTCCTAAGACAGGGAACAGGCCGACGAAGTCAATAGCCCAAATTTCAAATGTAAGGTTCGGCTCGACAGAAAGTAATGGAATTTCATTCCTGGGTAAGTTCATCCCATACTTTGTCATTTTTCACACTTGGATACCAATGTTCAACAATTTTTGTGAAGTGTTGACAACCATAAACCTACTTGTAAAATTTTCGTTGCAATTGTGCTATCTTGAAAGTGTCCTCCAGTGGGTCCAGTGTGTCTTTCATTGATGATATCTTGTCATTCATGTTCTAGTATATATCTTCAAAGTATATCATCTATCCCCAACTTATATAAATATCCATCCATTAAAGTATATGGTGCAGCTTTCATTGCTAAAATATTTTTTTTCTTTTCTATCATTCCATCTGGTGCTCGACCCTCATGTAGGAATTGTGTAATATCTTCTCATTTTTTCAAAACTTCTTTGACTTGAAATAGGTGGGCATCGGGTAGATCATCATTAATTATTTCAGGTTCTTTGCTTGTTTCAATTCTAGACAAATGGTATGGATCGACAATTTCCTTCCCTAGTCAGATAATGATTTCAATTTCAAACTCCTGGAATAAAATAAGTTAGTGGCATATTTGACCATGTTGGAGTGGGTTGTTCACTAGATATTTCAAATCTTGATGGTCAATATAGATTATGAATGCATTATCCAAAATATGGTGCATGTAATTTTATAATGTGAATATCATATCGAGGGCCTCTCGTTTAGTAGTCGAATAGTTCATTTCATATTTGTTAAGTTTTATTCTTGCATATACATTTGGGTAGTCCATTTCATCGTCTCTAGGATAAGTGACTATTGCACCGAATGCAACTCCGGATGCATTGATATGGACATGAAACTTGGCCGACCAGTTTGGAAACCGCAAGATAGGGGCTTCGACTAGTTTTCTTTTGAGTAGTTCAAAGGATGTCTCACATTCATGAAACCATTGGAATTCAACATTTTCTTTTAATAGTTCTTGCAATCGGTACGTGGTGCCAAAATATCATCTAATGAAATTTCCATAGTAAATTGTATGCCTTAGAAGTACTAGTACCTGCTTTGGATTTATCGCGGTTTCAAATCAAGGATAACTTTGATTTTCAAAAAAGTTAACTTTGATCTCGTCTTTGTAGATGACATGGCCCAAGAGGATTCCAATTGGTGTTGCAAATATGCTCTTTTTTATATTCAATGATAGTTGTATCTGTCGACATCGTTTCTGCATGAGTTGAAGACATTGAATATGATTGTGAAGTAGGGAATATATTGTCCAGTCGCCGAAGTAAACAACCATTGTTATATATATATATATATATATATAACAATGGTTGTTTACTTCGGCGACTGGACAATATATTCCCTACTTCACAATCATATTCAATGTCTTCAACTCATGCGGAAACGATGTCGACAGATACAACTATCATTGAATATAAAAAAGAGCATATTTGCAACACCAATTGGAATCCTATATATATATATATATATATATATATTTGAAAATATTTAACGACGATTCTTGAGAATACTACTGGTGCATTCTTTAGACCAAAGGGCATGACTTTATAAGAAAATGATTTGAACTCGTAAACAAATGTAGTCTTGTGTTGATCTTCTTTAGAAATAGGGACTTGGTTATAGCCAAAAAATCCATCTACAAAAGAATAACATTCATGACCATTGATTTCATTAATAACTCATTGGGGAAGGGTGTAGGAAAAGGGTCGATTAGTGTAACTTTATTCAATCCTAGGAAGTTGACACATATGCACAATTTTTCCAGGTCATGCTTCTTTGGCTTGACGACCATAGGGATATCCCACTCTAACTAATCTACAAGGTAGATGATTCCAGCTACTAGCATGTTGTCTATTTCCTTCTTGAAAGGTTATTTGTATTTGTGTACCAATTTGTATGGGCATTTTTTCATTGGTTTAGCATCTGGCTTGATGTCGATATTCATTTCTCCCATTTCTTATACTAACCCTTTTAAATATTTATATTCTCTAGAAAACCCATCTTGATATTCTTTAAGTAGGGTAGTTATGTCATATTTTGTTGTCCAATCCTATAGCCTCGAGCTTTTCCATTTTCGTTCAATCATCGTTTGAGACGTCAACTTATTTAATCTTGAATTTTGCATCCATCCACTCTAGTTCCCTTGCTTCATTGATTGGTCAGTATACCTCTTTAAGATCCATGAAGGATAGAGTAAAGTCTTTTTCTGTAAATATTTATGGCTCAATTTTCTCTTCCATGTCTACTTTCATGAGTAATTTTATTGGTTTCCTTGTTGAAGGATGGTTAGATCACCATCGGAAACTCTTACTGATAGTTTTACCATTTTCTAGTTCTAGCTGGGTGGACAGTTGAATTATATTCGTCGAAATATTATTACATGTCATCTCTAGTTTATGGTCCTTGGTCGACTTGGCACTATTCCTTAGCTCTATGAACTTATTGGTTTCATCAATCACCTCCTTAATGCATTCTTTCATTGGGGAGAATGAAAAGTATTTTATGTAATTGTCTTTTAATTATTTCCAAGTGAAATTTCCACCTCTAGCCTTCCATCTCATACAATTTTTTCCCTGGGAGGTTTTCCAATGTATAAGGGAAGAAATGTGGCCATAATTTCTCATCTTTATATCCAAGTCTCCTCCATTATTTTTGGCATATTTCAAATGGTGAGTGTTGGGTCCATGGCTTGGACAAATTTTAGAATTTTCGCTTCTGCTATCATCTTTTTCTCTCTGATCCTTTCGATAAATTAACTCAATGCAATCATCCATGTGGGAATTCGCGACTAATGTGTCTCTCACCACCTAGACGCTTTACCAGTGAAGGATTCTACCATACTTTGCAATATTCCTTGTTCTCCAACATTTTGAGATATTTGTTCTACATTCATGATAGGAAAGATGTGTTCTTTATATCCTGGTGGTGGTAACATAGTTGATTCATATTTTTTTAGCGATAGTGTTGTATATTGTTTTTCCTTTTTCTAAAATATTTTTGGAATTATAGAAATTGAAAAGTAGTGTTTCTATTTTCGTCGGTGGATGGCTTGTATTAACTAGAAGGCTCTTGCATGCATTTCATAGTTCTATATATGCTAGTTGTATAAGTCAATGTTGGATTTATATCCAACTAAACAGAGGTGATCCCAAATGGATTTCTCTATGCTCATTTGTTTCAATAATATCTTCATTATTGCAATTATTTGATATAATCTTCTTATGTATCCCTCTTGGTCATTTGGTTCCTCACATGGATTTTCCCTTGATGGATAAATTGGAACAACAAATTTCTTTCCATATCCTTTTAGTTTTATGTGGTATTTCTCCAATAAAATAGATGCTTTCATTTTGCGTCCCTATGGTTGACCAACTAAGGATAGAAAATATGCCACTCCATCTTGAGGATCGTTGATTTCAAAATCAACTTGTGCTTGAATACCCATGATTCTGGTATTCACTGATTCCACACACCAATTAGTTCAATGAGGCCTTGATTAGCAAGTTTAAGGTATATGTATGATTCAGATAGTCGCGGTTAACTAAGTCATTCCCACGTCGTTCTTGTCATGATGTTTTATTGTGATCCTAAGTCGAGAATGACTTATGAGATATGATATATATAGATGTCAAGATATCTTGTCTCATGATCCATATGTTTTTGGAATTTTTTTCCTTGTTGATGTCCTTTTTATGATATACATAAGATCAATCAATCATACAACAACCTCTTATTTTGTAAGTAATTGTAATAACTCATTCAGTTTTTTGTTTTTGCATTATTGATTGTCTTCTTCTTTTACAAATTCTTAAAAAATTCTTGAAGCATTATTTAATACATATTTATCTTGATTAATTTGAGGGTAATTGCAATCCTTACTTGGAAATTTTGTTACTTGTGTATTATCAGTCCCAATTTGTGTTGCTTGTCTTGTAAAAATTTGCAAGTTCTTATGTTTAATTACATAATTCTTAGGAACGTCGAACAAGAGATTAAGATTATTTTTATTCAGAATATTTTCGAGCATAACGGGGAAATCATTTAGCGAATGCTCACTAACCCCACATTTAGTACAAAATTTGAAAATTTTCTTGTCCTTCCAAGTATGATATCCACCCAGACCATGATATCCTTCGTTGTTGCACTTCTCATTGTGTCAATTATATTCATGATGTTTGTGATTATTTTGTTCTCTGGTTTGCGTTTGGCAGACTGTATGTTGGTTGTGTTTGGTTTTTTATAGAGTCGACGGTGTTAATTTGAGTATTTCGACATATTCCACACCACTTTAGTTTGACCACATCATCATTATATGGGAATTATATTGTCGTATGCAATTCAAAATCTTTCGTATATATCACATAAGTATGATGTATGATCAGGTTGAAAAGTTTTAGGTCGCATTTCCTTAGGAAAGAGTCGAGGTTCTTCTTGCAAATATATTTGTTCTTTTCGGAAGGATCCTAGGTCATCATCGAGTGGACGTCAATTGTATCAATAGGAATCCTTTGTGTGTCCTTCATTCAAATATTTGGTATAACACAAGTCTTTATGTCTCAATGAGATCAATTGCAATGATTGTTGCATCTGATCTAGTTTTTATCCAACTCGTTTCTTAGGCGAACCTCCCAAGTGGTCGATAATGGATTCAAACTTTTACGCCTTTTCAAGAGAATAATCTTATGTATTGAAATCATACATGGTTAATGTCTTCCTTATGTGTGGTAGTATACCATCTACAAACCATTCAATAAGGATGGACTCTTCCATCTTGGTCGGCGTCTAATTGAGAATATATTTAAATATTTTATCATTTTCACAAACAAATTCTCCCACTCTTTGTGTTATATATTTGATATTCTGTGTAGCTAAGTTTCTATTATCTTCCATCTGAAATAATTTTAGGAAATTCTTCTTGATTTCTTGTTTTGTTTTTTCTCCATTTTCAGTAAATTTCATCTTCTGGATTAGTCCTTTATCACATAGACCTCCTATGAACATTATTATTTGTCTATTTTTGTTTGCAACAAGGTTAGCTTTCCAAAATACTTCACACACAAACCAATGTTTTTAGGGGTCTCTGTCCCCATCATATATAGGACAATTAATTTGGGTAGTGAAAGCCATATTGAGAATATTAATATTGTTACCTGGACTATTATTTGGAATGTTTCTTGGTGATGTAGCTGCTAACGACCTACTAGATGAATACTAAGTGACTATCTATAGTGATCGTAACTATTAGGACAACTTAACTTCCTCTACATACTCATCTCCAATAGGTTAGGCTTCCAACAAATCAAATGTTTGAATCAATAGTATTTCTAGTAGGGGGTACCTCCACAAATTCAAAGTAGAATATATTGACTAAATTATGGCTATATTATGGTGTGAAAGTGACCCAATTCCCATGTTCAGGTCTTGATATCATCAGTCGATCCAAAATTTGTCCATATTTATCGAAACGACTATAAATGATACTAGCACCTACTCCAAGTCGCAAGTATCACTCAATAATTTGTCTAACACTTGATCCATTCAATATAATGCTCAGTATAGAAGATATAGGAGTCACTATGTAATGGATTTCAAGATTCATTTGCAGGGTCAAATCCATCGACTGAGGACCCTCTACTAGTCTCAATTCCTCACTTTGACTATTCATTAGTCAACTTTCCCTTGACACAAGAAGGACTTTTGGAATATTGAATTTTCCTTTCGATTTCTTCATAATTCTTTTCGCTCTCAATAGAATCTTTATTTATTTAATTTCTTATTGTTTCTTGAATCTTTTCTCCTTTTCAATCTTCTGAATATCCATGTAAGGCTTATATTTGGTTGTGTTTCTATTTTCCCGAGGCAAAGTGGTCTTTTTAGAAAGCTTCATATTTTCATAATGTGTCATTTACTACAATCATTTATCTATATACTCATCTTCATATGGTCAGCAACCCCCCCATTATTGACCCAACTATTGCAGGGTCATGAAGTCAGTTTCAACTACTTGACTCATTTGCTGAGAAAATACTCCCACTGTTGTTCTTGAATAAAACGTTCCCAGTCTTGTTTTTTAGGCTCCCAAAATAACTTTCCTCTCGTTTCTAATGGTGGTTGTTCTTAGACTAATGGTGGTTGTGCTTCAATGAAATTTTGGCATGTTTTAGTAAAGAATCTCTCTAGGTATTGCACTAATGATAGTTTATTTCTTTTTGCATAATTATGAATATAATTCGCCACTTTTCAATTCCACCATTCTTTGATATATTCTTCAGTTATTATTTATGCAGGCGCATTCGTTTGGCAGATACCATTAGTACAACCTAATAATGGAACCAATGTTGTAATCTACGGGATTACATGAATATAAATAACATAATTTTAGATGGAAAATCATTCACATGATATATACAAGAAGACACCAAAGAAGAGGAAACAACAACAATAATTGTATTATATGAGATCCATAATATGTACAAAAGTAATTATCAACTATGATAATCATGAATTGCCATCTTATATATATTGTTTTACTAACAGTTATTTAGTTGCAATTATTTGCATTGTCCTAACTGACTTACTGGACCGACCCAGCGGTGGTCGGTCAGAGGACCTAGTTGATTGGTAGACTAGGCTCCTCCAACATCTTCGCCATCAATGAATGGCCCATTTTTATTAAAATAAATGAACAAGTGGGAGAATATTGGTTATGTGCTATATTATTAGCATGTGTGTGGGAATTTTGACTGTTTTTCATTTTTTTTTTAAATGTGTAATTTAATCCCAATTAATGGATTGGGGTCTATTTATGTTAAGGGTTAATTAATTATGGTTTTGGATGTTATATAATACCTACATATTGTATTGTGAGTGGTTGATAATCATAATGAGAAAGTGAGAGGTGTGGATCTAGTTATTATGGATTTTCCAGTTAAGGGTTTCCAGGGTAAATCTATGTGTATTATGTGTGAATGTTGTGGTGTAATATATATATTTTCTTAAATAATATGACTATACATAGCTTCTCTTCATAGGTTTAAAACTTACTCATGTCTAGTTAAATCCAGGACAACTCAATTAATAGTAGAATACATTCCGAGTAATTTGAACTTCCCTGTAAGCCTAAAATAGATATATGACACACATGGGCCTAATCAAATAAAACAAGGAAAGTAAAGCTATTATAATATATACATCAACCTAATTATCGACTGGATCATATTTCTAACCTTCAGAAGTGAGAATATGTACAAAAATTATTGCAGACAAATATTAAGAATAAATATCGAATAGTCCCAACTCCAAATAAATAAGAGGTAGGATCCAAAAGGTCAATCATTAAAATTCAGTATGATGTGGAGGTGAATGAATCTAGTTAGTCTTAATCCAACAACAAAAAATCAGGGTTGAACATAAGGCACACTAATTGTGCATCAGAATCAAGGGACGTCATCAAGAAAACTAATGTTTTATATTTAAAAAGTTCCCCGAATTGTTATGGACTCAAGTATAGGGATCATATTCATAACTAAAATATTATATATCTTAATATATTTCATATCCCAAATATGGATTGTTTTGTAACTATTATTAGATCAAAAGTCAAAGCGTCGATCTAAAAATAGATATGTACCCCAAGTCACAGATCTAAATACGAGAGAACTCTAGGTCGTTATCTATTGTTGATTTAAAGAAAGTCACAATCAAAAGTACTATCCTTGTTCCTACAATATCCCAAGTGGCTAAGAAAGTAGAAAACTCAAAGCCATTGAGTTCACTATGGACCTAGATGCCTTAATCCCAATGGATAAAATATAAAGGCATAGAAAAATTGGAGAGATAACTTTTAGAGTTGTGATGAGATATAAAATGAGTGTAAATAAGCTTCAAAACACAATAAACAAACAAAGTGGAGAGGAAACTTAAACAGGAAAAATTTGTCAACAAAGACAAACAATTAACAATAAATGAGCTAGAGAAAAAAGTGGTAGCATTAGGAGTGCATCCCACCAATAAAAATCCTGTATAAACCTTGTTAAAGGATAAGGACATTGAAATCTAGATACTCAAGAAGAAACTAAGAGATCCTAGGATATAACACATTCAAACTCCTGAGTTATTAGCAGCGTAGGAAGAGAGAAAAAAAATGTTCAAAATAGTTCAAGATTAGAATGAAACATTCGAGAATTTGGAGAAGAAAAGCAACAATTTAAATCAAGAAAATTACAAGCTCATATATTCTTAAGGAAATACCATTATTTCATCCACCTCAGCCAACACAATTGATCAGTTGGCCAAGAACCTGTCTCACAAGAGCTTGAAAGATGAATAATTAAAGACTATAAAGGAGAACATGAGGAAAAGGGAAGAATAAATTCAAATAATTCATGATTTTTCTATCAAAACAGAGGCAAATTTGATAGGTCTATAGGAATCCAAAACCAAATTACATAAATATTTTAATCAACTACCTAAAATGGTGATAGGAATATTCCCCCTCAAGGGTGTTAAGCTCTTGATATGGGATAAAATCACTAACACACTAACAAAGTAATGGAGTTACTTTGTAATTGTCTAGGATGAGATAGTGATGGCTATCAAATCCATGCAGGATATCAAGAGGACACTAAATGAATTGGGGCACAAGTTTGAAATTGCTTGTTTGGTGATCAAAATTTTGAACTCCAAAACCAATGAAGAATTCGAGGCAGTAAATATCATAGATAAAAATAAAAGAATAATGGATTCCACTAGGGTCATAACTAATAAATGCCTAGCCCAACATGTTGTCATTAAATCAATACAACTCTCTAGGGATGTGGTTTCTTTCAAATACATTTTACAAATGTACATATTTTTGGATTTCCCTATCCCAAGGATGGGAATAGGGACCTTTAATTACGACAAATACTACTATGATAAGGTGATGGAATCATGCAAAACTAATGACATCAAGTTTGAGGAAATGGATGGACCCCTCAAGGGTCAGGAAATTATGGAAAAACTTGAAGCATATTTGGAATTTTTGCCACATATGTAGGTCATATTTAAGAGCACACTTATGCACATTATACATACTTGGATATAGTTGTAAGGGAGATGAAGAGTTATCAAATTCCTATGGGAAAGCACTAGAAAGACATTGCAATGGATATTGTCTTGTATTTCTCTTAACAGACTATTTTTACAAGATCGCAGAGGGGAAAGGAACATAATATTCACAACCAATTTAGCATCCATAACAATATTCCAGCTCAACTCGCCACTTTGTATTTATCCTAGAATAGAAAAAAATCAGTAAAGGATTCATTTCTCCAAGAACAAGAAACAACGTTTTGAACAACAATTCACCACCAATGGTATAAAGGAGTAGGAATGCATCAAATATGGATCAACATTTTTTATGAGCATATTGTAACTCCTCTTGGGATTGATTGATCATTTGAGCTTATCAGTGACGACGTCAAGGATTTTGATCATTTTTGGGCTATCTAGATTCAAACTTTCTTTTCATTTAGTCTATAATCTCTACATGTTTTGTACAATTCTAATGTACCTCCACCACTTCCATACTGCTATGTAATTTCTTGTTTTTAATATAATAAAAGATATTTGAGGCAACCCTTTATCCAATATGGGTCATTTGATGTGATTAATGTTTTATGCTATTAATATATGATGGAATATTCATGATATGTAATGGTGTAAAATATGTTATCCTCATAATAACCATATGTGAATAAAATTACATTCTAATTTAATTATTGAATTCTTAGTTGCTTAGTATGTTTTTCCTTTTCCCAAAGAAATGATATTTATTCATAGTGGTACCTTATATCTCTATTATGTCCATTAAACAATTTTGGCCACCATTTAAAGCTATATTATGTCTGATGTATGAGGAAAAATGGCTACGTATCCCGCTATATTTTCATACTCTTAATGTTCTATATTTGATAAATGTGGAAAATAAAACGAAAGAAATACCATAGGTACTTATTCCTTAAAAATAAAAAATAAAAATACATATAAGCACACATTTATTGATGACATGGCATAGTTCCAATATAGCTGGAACATTTGGGGGGACAACATTTTTTTTTTTGCCATTGTTGGGGACGAAGAAGTCAAAGTTATTTTCCTTGGGCATGACAAATACTAATATTTAATTCTAACTAGTGAATGAGAGTCAGACAGTAAGCTATATACAGATTATTTGGATACTCCACTAAAGTGGAACTAGCATCTGGAAGGAGGCATACCAGAGCTGATCTGGAAGTGGATGGTTAGCATAGATTTCACTTGATCTGAAAATGACTACAACAATCCACTTTCCTTCAAAACCAAGAACCTTTTATCGACAATGCACTTTACATTAAAGTGAACTTACATGACCAAACTTATTCAACTTGCATAAAGGAAATGCACATGTAATTGTAGAAAAATAAAGAGCATACGATATGAACACCATAACAACTTTGATAACAGAGTTCAACAAACCTCTTGGCTACATCTCTAGGTCCACTTTCAACTAGTGAGATTGTTATATTATAATTCTCAAATCATTAAGAATATTCTTTCAAGTAGTGAGGTCATGTTATTTCTTTGAATATTTGGACCTAAAATTGGAAGAGTATTTTATACATCTTGTTTGTTTACATGAAGAGGTTCATTTTTTTCCCTTATCGCCAAGACCATATTATGACTTAGGAGGTTGAATTAAAGAACTAGAATTAGAAAATGGTATACCTCTAGCACCTACAATTGTAATAAGTCCCTCATCCCCTAAATTTGATCCTAGATCATGTTGCATTGTTGCAGTATTCTTTTGCTTCCCCTTTTCCCTGAACTTCTCTAATAGCAACTCAGGATGTAGTTTCCAACACTCGTATTTTCATGCCCCTTCTTGCTGCAATGAGGACATGTAGGCTTCACTTTTCTTGTTGTAGTTGTGTTCTTCGATCATGGCTCTACAAAGACATTATCCATACCATACTTACCCTTTCTTTCTTCAATATGTGTATATTGCATTGAGTCTTCATTCATATTAGTAGGGTTCAACATTAAGAGGGTATGTCTCAAATAATAAGTTTAGCCACTAATGTATTTAAGAAGAATTTGTCTAGTACACAATGGAATTCCCAATGCTAATGCTCTCTATTTAAACTCTTGCATGTAATATTGCAAATTTTTCCATTTCAATTTCTTTATATGTATCCATTCCATCATTGTCGATTGAGTGTATGCTAAAGGATAAAATTATTTCCTTATTATAGAAATGAATTCATCCCAAGAGGAAATGATTTTACCATTTTGGGCCAGAACTAATGGAGTCTAGATCTCCCACCATACCAAGGTTGAAAATATCATTTGGAAGGTGGTCAACTAAATATTTGTCACATCCTTTTTTATATACTACACCCTGCAATAGACCTATATTTTCTTTATCCAATTATCAACTTTTAATGCATTCAAATCCCTGTCATATATAGGAAAAAAAAACTTTAAATCTAATTTCAACAAAATGAATTCCACAATAATGAGAGGGTTTAAAAGATTTATCTTTAGAATAATTCTCATCTCCACCATTTGCTAATGATGATGGTGAGGACGGTTCTAAAGGACCTCTTCCTTCTCCTCTTACCAAATACTTTGCATCTTCATCTTTAACATGACTGGTGCCTTCTCCTTTTGTTTGTATTCTTTCATTGTAAATACATTCCACCATTACCTTCATTAAATTGAATGCTTCAAAGAAATCATATTCAAAGATGTAAGGTCCTATCCTTCTTAGTGAAGACATCTTATCCTTTTGAATGTTTCTTATTGAACCAATATCAGGATTGTAACTTGCAAGTTTTCCTTCGCTATGCCTTAGATTAGATCTTGTAAGCATCCATGACCATAACTTTCCCTAATACTTTTTGATCCAGAATTGGATGGTTAGCCAGGATTTCACTTGATCTAAAAATTACTACAACAATCCACTTTCCTTCAAAACCAAGAACCTTTTATTGGCAGTTTTATTTACATGAAAGTGAACTTACTTGACCAAAAATATTCAAATTGCATAAATTAAATTCACATGTAATTGCAAAAATATAAAGAGCATCAGATATGAACACCATAACAACTTTCTTAATAGAGTTCACCAGACCTGGCACGTACCCATGCCTAATTTTCATGTGGAATTAAAAATTTTCTTAAAGAAACTTTGTCCTTCTTTAAATCACCTAGCATGGCCGCAAAAACACTCTTCAACAATCCTGATCTGAATATAAAATCCACTTTTGAAATCCACCACAAGATCAAAGGCTAAAAATCAACCCGCAAAATCAACAGTGCAGAAATCTTGTATTACGGGATCGTGTTGACGTAATTGTAACTTCAGAATGTATTCACTTGTATTTCTTATCTATTGTAACCCGATGTTTATTCCGAGATGTTATTGTGTCATGTCATGCCCCAATGTTCCTATCGGGAGAATCTATAATGTAAACAAGTCATGTCAAGTCATTGTGGATAACCCTCCTATTGTCTAAGGGTTAAAGTCCCCGCAGTTTGGGGCACTAGGGTTATTAGACTCAACTAGTGAAGTTGGCCCTAGTAGGGTTTTAGTCATGTCAGGAATAGTATAATTAGAGAGCTGGACTCTCTATTTAGCAGATAACTCATACACACTCAAGTGTAGCGCATAGTTGAGGAAGAGAAAGACACTAGGGCTAAAGGAAAGAGCTTACTGCTGTCGGGAGATTGTCTTACTGTTTTTGGGTTTCACTTTGGTGCTGATTCTATCTCTGAGGAAGTTGCGGGGTTTTCTCCATTTATGGTTTCCCCGAGGAAAAACATTGTGTGCATTGTCTCTTGTGTTTGATTGATGTGCTTGTTGTTCTCTTAGTTAAATATCCTAATGATGTGCTAGCTTAATGTTGAAAAACTAACAGATCGGAGAAATGCAAAACGCGATCCCACATTCCACATCCCGCAATTGCAGAAGGGAAATTTTGGAAAGGAATTTAAAAAAGCAGATTTCTCCAAACGACATTTCCGCATCCCGCAAGTGCAGAAAGGAAATTTTGGAAAGGAATTTTGAAAATTAGACTTCGCCAAACGACATTTTTGCATCCTGCAAGTTGTGGAAAGGAAATTTCAGAAAGCATATTTCGCCAAACAACATTTCTGCATCCCGCATCCTGAAATTTGTGGAAAGGAAATTTTGGAAAGGTTGAATCTACGAAATTTCGATCTGCTAATGAAAATTTCTAGGTCTAAAACTGATTTCCAACATCCAGGCCATCACCTATCCGGCTGATCTAACTTCATAATAACTTAGAAAATTCATTGAATTCGTTACGTAGATAGATGCATCATTCATGAAATCTATAGCTGAAACACAACACATTCCATTCAAGCATCCATCATATTCATATTCATTTTAAAACAAGTACAGTTGCAGGGATTGAAACACAAGAAATACTTATCTTTATCAAAGGCTCGTCCCACAACCAGCTATGTCATTGCAACATTCTACCCAACCAAAGTCTAGTGTGCTCATCAATCTCTCAGCAATATTGCCACCCTTGAGATGGGCATGATTTCCTCGAGGAATAAGGAACACTAGCAGACTTCCCTATAGTGAGGATTTCTCCTCACCGCAGGAGCAAGAATGGCTCCCTTGTGCCTATAGGGCACAAGGGTAGGTTCCTACTCTTTGAAAACAGGAAAAAAATGAAATGGAAATAGTATAAATAGAACATCAAATTAAACTAAGCTAATCTAAACAAGAATAAGCAAATGGAAACAACTGTAAACTAGATCTAATAGGAAGAGCAGAAAGATGAAGTGGGGATGAAGCTTTGTGAACCCCTCTGCAGAAAACGAGTTAGGGTTCCACCTCCTTAACCCTGCAAAACAAACCTAAGCTACCATGGAGAAACCTGCAAACAATGTCAATAATAAAACCTGCAACTAGAAAACAAGGTTAGAAAGTAAAAAACAACTAAACAAACATGTAAAGAAACATTATACCTCTATTGGGTGGAAATGGGCCACCATGCCTAGCTCTTGGAAGCCTCTCTCTCTTGGTTGGGGGAGCAATGGCTCAAGTGGGAATAGATGTGGAGGAGAGGGAATGTGGGTGGTTTGAGAGGCAAAGGTCTCAAAGCATCCACAGGCAGCATAACAATAGGCAAGGGAGGAGTGTTTTGAGAGTGACCCCCCACCCTCCTTTTATAGTTTTTTCCAAGGGATTTTAGGGTTTTAAGCCCTTGGTCAGGGCTTTAGCCCCTTTCGCCCTAACTTTAGCCTCTTTTTTAGGGATTTAGATCCTAGGGGGCTATTTTGGGCTCCTTTTTGGGGTTTTTGGCCCTTTTCTTCATCCTTGGGCTCTTTTGGAGGTGTGGGGCTCAAATGGAAGGTCTTATGGAGTCGAATGAGTGTTGTGAGATGGTGTCCTTGGGTGGTGTAGGCCATAGAGAGATATGTGGGGGATTTTTTGGGTTAATAGATTGCCCCCTGATGTGTGAGGGCAGGAGCTCAACGTATGGCTGATGGACATCATAGGATTTACTATGTAGAGGTGGTGCTTCCGAGGTTGGGGCATGGTGGCTTTTGGTTTTTGTATTAATTTGGTTCCCATCAATGGGTGAGATACAATAAATGTGTGACATGTATATGGACGAGGCAGACATTCCCATGCTCGTGACAATGTCAAAAGAATCATTTGATCTATGCTCTCAAATACAAGAGCCGATCATATACAACTGATGTTACAATGTTGGTTGCCTCTATGTGAGGTTGAATACAATACTGATCTGGTTCATTGGACCCATGGCATTCTCATGGAATGCTACATCTTCATGACTGACGGTCTGCTGGATCTGGTACATAGCTATGTGGGCTTGCTGATTGAGAGTCAGAGTCTCTGTGGTACAAGTATGCTGGATCAATCATAAAGGTATATCAAAGCATTGCTGGGGATTCAGATCACTGTCTCCAATGCAACCCAAAAATCACAAGGGACATAACCTGTTTAGGTCCCTCAAGTGGACTCACCAATGTGTTAGAGTCTGGTGACATCCGGGGTCTTTGACCAAGTATTGTGTGGAACAAACCTTGTATGAATCTCAACGGTGCAATGATGGAGTTGAAGTCGAGCACGTGAGAAACAACCATCCCAAGAGGCACTAAGGACTCCTCTCAAGTAGTCCAAGGAACTCATCAATGATGTAAATGAAACCAAGGTACAGGGACCTATGGGTCTATCCTTTGGAATATGTGTGTTGGCATCAACAGAGGGACACCTACCCCTAGCAAGGCAATGATGTTTTCTTGACCATGAGCATGAGGGATAACTGAAAGGTGTGAAGCAATCTGCGGACTGACTCACTAAATTGGGGGGGAAGGGAGGGAAGAGAAAGAATTGAACAGGGGCAGGGGGGAGTGGGAGACTCAAAGTTCCTTTGTTCAGAGTATGACGGCAGGCAGACCAGGAAGCAAATGAAACTAACTCAAGGGAATGGGATCATAGCTGTAATACCGGGAATGTCGCTGCGGATGGGAAATACTTGGAGGAGGTGGACACTTTTGATACTGATGGGATCCAAGGAAGACACATTACAGATTACTCTGAACAAAGGTGACCTAATGTGGGGATGCTTCCAAACTATTTTCTGTGGGGTGGTGTCTAGGGACACCGTTATGGTATGATCTCGTGGATTTTTGGCAAGCCCGAGAAGGTAAATGCTCGATGGTGCTTTCAATTTTAAAGAGTCTGAAAGCACGAAGAAGACTCCAGTGGGGGCTATTTTTCATTGGTAGTCTCCTGTGTCCGAAAAAGGATAAAATTATACATAGGAGAGCTCGCCCATCCTGGAGGGGATGAGAGACTTCTTTATCGTTGGTAGTCCAATCAGGCTGGAAAAGGTTAAACCTATACTGATTGGACGTTCATTCAAATACTTTTACGAGCATGAACGAAACCAAGTTTGCTCAGTGATATTTTCTTGTTGAAATGGCTGGAAAAGAGCTTAACGACAACCGGTGGTGAGCTTTTTCGTAAAGTGCGGCCCCTTTGCCCAAGAAAGCACAAAAGTATGCAAAGGGAAACGGTCTTGGCTTGAGTGTGCCAAGGAGGTCCTTTTCATGAGATGGTCTACATGGTCCATAAAAGGGGGTAAACGAGACGCTGTAGATGCCCTTTCCTATACTTTAGTGAGCGGGAAAGGAAGCAGCTGTGCTTGGCTATCTTTTCATTGTTTTAAGGAGTCAGAAAAGAGCTTAAACTAAACTCCCGTGTGGTCAACCAACTGTGGTGGCACGAGCGGTGCCCCATGTCGGGACGGTGGACAAAGACCCAAAGGTCATCCACACAGTATGGATGGAGCAGAAGGCTCTCAAACATACCAATACATGCGTGGGATAGATCGCGGCAGAGGCCTGCGAGACAGTGCGACAGAGGCACGCAAATCGAGGTGGCTCTCTGACAGAGGTCAGGAGAGCGTGTGTGTGTGTTGTGGTGGATAGACTTGACTACATGTGATGTGAGTACAAGTCCGAAGGCATTTATATGCCAAATGCATGCAAGAAAAATAAATTTTTTTGTGGACAGTGGTCCAGTGGTCCGCGTAAGGTGCGGTGAATGGAAAAGACAGCTATGTGTTAAAAATACAAAATAAAAGTTAAAATTACAGTCCTTAGCAGGCGGTGGCCCAAGGACACTTATATGCCAAATACATGGAAGACAAACAAAGGGTTTTGTGGACGATGGTCCAGATGTCTGCGTAAGGTGCGGTGAAAAAAAGACAATTATAAATACAAAAAATAAAAGTAAAATTACAGTCCTTAATGGGTGGTGGCCCAAAAACTCGCATGAGTAGCAGTCGAGACGTGTGATACAAGTACAGGTCCGTAGACACTTGCATCATCATGTCATGGCTCGTAAGTCGAGGTGACTAGTGGGAAATGGTCCCGAAATTGACTTATTAAACATGAGATGATGGTCTCATAAGGAGATAGAAATTTGGGCCCAGAGGTGTGAGAGGTGTCTCGAACAGGTTCCTGGTGACTTTGAAGTAGCAGCTAATGGTACTGCCCCTAACTTGTGGTAAAAAAAATTGAAAAACAAGAAAAAAAAATGAAGCGACTCATTGGTGATGTTAAGCGTAAAATCTCTTAAGGTAAAGCCCATTGCGGGGGTTCTCCAAGAGTTGTCCATCAGAGTCAATGAGGGTGTATGCCCCTTTTCTGAGGAAACGGTGGATGACATATGGGCCATACCACATTGATTCGAACTTGCCTTTGCCCAATTTATCATTGGGTTGGTCGTAGACTAGAACCATATCACCTTCGCTGAAGGTGCGAGGGTGGACATGGGATTCATATTGGATCTTTAATCGTGTTTTTGCTACTTCGATGGCTTGGAGGGCAGCTCGACGGTCTTCTATGGTTTTCTCGAGTTAGAGGAGCCGTTCTTCTAAAGGTGAAGTATTAGGAAGGAGTTCCACCGTGAGGCGGAGAGATGGGATTTGGCACTCTATAGGGAGCACTGATTCAATGCCATGTACTAGGCAGAAAGGGGTGAAACCGGTTGCGGTTTTTGTGGATGTGTGATAAGCCCATAGGGCAGAGAATAGCATGTGATGCCAGTTGGTTTTGTGATTTCCTACCATCTGTTGGAGCATTGTTTTGATGATTTTGTTGACCACTTCAACTTGGCCATTGCCTTGGGGATAGTAGGATGATCAGTACTGGTGTTCGAACTTCAACATGGTTGTCATTTCATACCACATGACGTCTTGGAAGTGTGCCCCATGGTCTAATACTAATTGTTTAGGGACACCAAACCGTGTAATGACATGGTTGAATAAGAAACGCGCTGCGGTTTCCGCTTTGCAATCGAATGTGGGCATGGCCTCGGGCCACTTGGTGAAGTAATTGACTGCCACGATGATGTATTTGTGACCTTTAATCGAAACAGGGTTGATTGTCATGAAGTCGATTGCCCATTTGCAGAAAGGCCCGAATGTGACTATGGGGTGTAATGGTGAGGGGGGGGTTCTTGCCTTTGGGGCAAAAAGCTGATAGCTGCAACAATGTCTGAATGCCTCTATGCAATCAGCAAAGATGGAGGGCCAGAAATAGCCAGCACGCAGAATCTTTTGGGTGGTTGCTAGGCCTGAAAGGTGACCACCACAGGCTCCACTATGACTATCGTTGAGGATGGTCTCGGCCTCGTTACAGGTGAGGCAATGATGTAGGATGGTGTCAATGCCTCGATGATATAGAACATCTCCAATCAGCAAGTGGCGAATGGCTTGATGTCGGATGCGTCGCCTATCCTCACAGTTGAAGTGCGCTGGGAACTTTTGCGTTCGTAAATAGAGAAGGATGTCCCCATACCATGGGTCATCTATAGATATGACGAATAGGAAATCATCAGGGAGATCATCCTTGGGGGGTGATGATGTGGTTAATGGGGGAAGATCGGTCATGAGTGTGGCTAGTGCGAGTGCCTTTGTGCTTTTGGGACACACAAATTCTAGGTCAAACTCTTGGAGGACGACTACCCACTTGGTTGCTCGACCTTGTAGAAGGCGGTGGCTTAAGAGGTACCCCATTGGGTTTGAATAAGCCACTACACGAGTATGGTTGGAAATGATGTAGTGGCAGAATTTTTGAGCCAAGAATACGACGGCGAAGGCCAATTTCTCCTCGGGTGAGTATAGTAATGGGGGTCATGTTATCTTTTGACTGATGTAGTAAACCACGTGCTCATGGCGAGCATCGTATTCTTGGACCAAGACTCCAGCAATGGCATTTTCTGAGGCCAACACATAAAGGATGAAGTCTCGAGTGAAATCTGGTGGTGAGAGTAATGGTGCACAAAGCGGCGAAGGAAATTGGCCTTGCCTTGTAGGCTTTGTAGTTGGTGTTGAGTTCTTAGGGAAGGAAGATCAAGGATGGCCTGAACTTTGAGGGGATCTACCATTATCCCTTTGTGGGAGATGATAAATCTGAGTAAACGGCCTGTTGGGGCACAGAAAATGCACTTGAGGGGGTTCAGGCGGATGTTGTACTTGTGGCAACGTAAAAAGACTTGCCGCAAGTCCTCTATATGTTGTGCTTGTTTTCGTGATCAAGTGGTGAGATCGTCCAAGTAGACCAAGATGATGTGAATTAAATCGTTGAAACAATATGTCATGGCGCGCTGGAAGGTGGCTCCAGCATTTTTGAGCCCAAAGGGCATGACTTGGTAGGTGAATGTGCCCAATGGGGTTGCGAATCCCGTCTTGTAACGGTCTTCTTTTCGGATTTGGATTTGGTTATATCCAGAAAAACCATCCATGAAAGAAAAGGCTTCATGTCTAGTGCATGTATTGATGATCTGGTCGATGAATGGGGTGGGGAAGTTGTCTTTGGGACATGCCCCATTAAGGTCGCGAAAATTTGTGCAAACACGAATGGTACCCTTTTTTTATTCACGGGAACAAGATTAGAAACCCAAGTTGTGTATGCAATGGGATAAATGAAGCTGGTTGTGTGCAACTTCTCTATGTCAGCTTTCACCACAACCACTTTGGATGGATGGATGGGCCGTTGCTTCTGGCGTACGGGTGCCACATCAGGCCATGTGTCAATGTGGTCTTCCACGATGGATGGATCTAAGTCGGGCATTTCAATGTATGACCAGGCGAAGATGTCGTGGAATTCTTGGAAGAGAGCGGTGTAGGCATCCACCTCTTTCGAGGAGCAAGATGCCCCCAGCATGATTTCTTCAACAATATCAGAGTTGGTTGAGATGTCAATTTTAATTGTTGGCGAAATGTTCGCCATGTTCCCTTCTTCGAAGGCATCAGGTGCTGGGATTGGGTTCTGTCAACCTTCCCATGGATGAAATCTTTGGTCTCCATGGAAAACTGGTCGGACTGCAACACAAGCTCTTTCGGGAGGAAGAACGAGTGATGGTGCATGTCATCCCATGGGTATTCTAGGGCAATCAGAGCTTCAAGTATCTCCTCATCGTTGTTGAAGCAATGAAGTGACAGGTCTGATGGACCGTTGGTGGAGATGAGCGGGTTGGTGGAACTGGACATCATGTAGATGGACATGGTGTCTAAAGAAGGTGGTGGTGGGTGAACTTCTTCAATCAAGGTGATCTCAAACTCAAGGGAATGGTGATGGAGGTCAGCAAGAGCCATTCGAAATTCGGGCAGGTCTTGGCAATGGTGGGAGTAATGTCCATACAGGCCACAAAGGGCGCAAGCATGGTTTGTCCTCAATGCCTTGTTCCTGACTAGTGGCGCGGTTGGGAGTTCAAGCACGGGGACATTTTCGTTCGTATCCATGGAATCCAGATGCGCACGGATCACTAGAATTTTAGGGCAATTCTAAGTTGGATGGCCCTATTGTTCGCAGACGACACAAGATGGGACTTGTCGTGGTTCTGTGGTAGCTTTGGTGTTCTTTCCCCTAGCCCTTTTGGGTTGGGGCGGTGCAGGTGCGGGTACGACGGTTGGCTTATGTGGACCGGGTGGGGGTGAGACTCAACCGCAAAAGGTTGCACCGGAATTAACACAACCTGGGGCATTGCTGGTTGAGCTGGTGGATCTAGATACCACACCGGGATCCCCAATGTAAAGTTGGGTAGCTTAAGGTGGCCATGAATAGCTTGCTCATGACACTAGGTGGGGGAAAGAGGAACGGAATTATATGGACCGAAGATGAGCCCACATAACTCCCAGCTGGTTGCATGTGGGGGTGCGGTTATGGTTGCGGTTGTGTGTAGTGCTGTAGCTACGGATGATGTTGCGGCTGCGGACGATGTTGTGGTTGTGGTTGGGGATGCGGCTGCAGTTGTTGTTTGGGTGTAGCGGTGCTTGATGAGACCATGCACAAGTCCACAGTTTGCTTTTGTGTCGGTGGTGGTGACACCAATAGGAAAGGAGCCATCATGGTGGGATCAGTAAATAACCCAGGGCCCACATTCAATGGTGGGGAGGTTGGTGTGTTTTCAACCACAGTGTTGGTTGGCGAGATGGCGTTAGCGTGTGCGGTCGCCCCTTGCGACTCAATGGTGGTGATGGTAGGGATAACGTTGGCATGTGTTGTTAACCCTTGCGGATCATGGTAGGTGAGTTGGTAAACCGTCACAATCTTTCCTTCGTGGGGGAACATCATGAGGTGAAAGATAGTTGACGCGATGGCTCACATGGCATACATGTAACTCCTTCCGAGGAGGAGGTTGTAGTCCAGTTGAGCGTTGACGACTTCGATGTCAATCAGGACTGTCTTCCCGGCTAAAGTGATGGGGACATGGGGGAGGATTCCTTGGGATTTAGTGGGATGTCCATCGTAATCCCGTAGAGTCGTGGAGGATGGTTGCAGAATTGGTGATCCAAGCTCCTGCCAAACCAAGGTAGACATGATGCACATGGATGCCCCCTCATCCACTATGCATCGGTGCACAACCAAATTCTAGATGGACACTGGAATTTGGAAGGCGATAGTGGAGGGCATGCGTGGTTCCCCATTCTCCATGTCAAAGGTGATCAGCTTGGAGTCGGAGGGGTCTACTACCCCTAGAGCGGCTAGTAAGGCTTTCCGCTACGTTGGGCATGTTTTAAGTACCTCAAGAGCAGACATGGCGGTTGGCGTTTGGGCCAAATCATCCACAATGCTAAAGCTGACTGCAGCTCTAGTTGTGGCATTATTGGCAATTCTGCATATGGGGGGGCACGGGAACGGGGGTAACTGGAGAGGTAGGTTGGTTGTCTTAAACGTGGATTTTGTTGATGAGTCGACAGGTCTGGTGGTGGTACCATACTGATTTTGTATAGTCTGTAAGTTGACCTCTTCAGTGATCATGGCTAGCAGGTGGTGAACACCTGTTTTGGGCGTGGGCAGTGCCCCCGGAGTGTTGGGATTGGCCTGGGGAGGGGGAGCAGTTGCCACCAATCCTTGGACTGGTAATGGGTTTTGAAGCACCATGGGAGGAGGTCCTTGTGGTGCCTGGTTGGGTTGGGCTTGATTAGGGGCATTGGCGGCCTGTTAGGCCTCATTTTGAATGGCCTGCTTAGCGCGAGCCATGAGGGGACACTCAAATGTGTAATGCCCATAAACATCATAGAGTGTACAAGGTTGGTTTGTGTGCAACGGAGCGTTGCGTCTTGGTGCATTCTGTCGTGGGGAGTTTTGGGCTGGTCGGTTAGCTGCGGCATTATTGGGAGGGTTCAGTTGATGACCGCCTCCATGTGGTTGGTTATTGCCTTGGTTGCGGGGCCAGTTGTTTCTAGCTTGCCCTTGTTGATTGTTGGGGGCAGGCTGGTTGGTACGATTTTGTTGTGCGAGCACTTGTCCCAATGTAGCCGGTGGACTGGGGGCGGGGGCTTGAACATGTTGCACTAGTTGTGCATAGTATATTTGTGGGGGTGTTGGTGCCACAAATGTGGGAATTTTCCCCACATACTGTTTTGTTGGCCAAGCCATGGCCTGAGCCTGCTACAGTGGCGCAGGTTGTGCATAAGAGGTTGTTGCTCTAGATTGGGACATCATTCTAGCATAGTCCGGAGCTTGGTTTTGGTAAGCAACATTAGCAGTGTTGCTTGGTTGCGGTGCAATGGTAGGTGGTGTCGGTCGAGGCTGTGGTTGTTGGGAGACTGACCCTATGATGTCGTCTGCAGCATGGGATGCCCTCAGTGCGTCGCAGTAGGAGGTACTCGGAAGGAGAGCGTCTGGAATGACAGTGTACAAATATCTAGACTGAGAGTAGATCAAGTCAAATTGTTGGGCCTTCAGTATGGCCTCTTCTTCAGATTGGGGATGTTCAGATGCGACGTCCTTTGCGATGGGTGGGAGCAAAGTCTTAAGGAACCAATCCAAGAAGATCCTGTCATCTAGTTGGATTTTGCATAAGCTAAGGCGTCGCTGCCACTCATGGATATGGTTAGTTATGTGAGTGGCGGTGCTTTGGTGATAGGATAATAGGATATCCACCCCCTCGTCATATCTAACAGGGAGTTGAAAATACTGTAGGAACATGAAGGCTAGGGAGTTGAAGTCGGGGTACTTGGCTTGTGGCAGCTCAATGTACCATTTGGCTGCGGCACCTGTAAGGGTGTGTTGGAATAGCCTCAGCCTGATGGATTCGTCTACGATGCTGTTGGATGAGCACCATAGATGGAAGGTCATTATGTGATTTTGGGGACATTCCCTGGTTTTGCCTTCAAACTTTGGGATGTTTGATGGCAGCTTAGTTGGCATGGGTTTCCAGAAAGCTTGGTGGCGGATGGGGTCATTCGTTAATCTAGCCAAGTCAGGAAAGTTTAGACGAGCCATGAAGGGCAGATTTGACCCTAAGTTGATGTGGGATGGGGCTGCAATGGGGGTGGGGTTTGCAAGTGCATAATGCATCTGCATGGATGGGGGTGCTTGTGGTGGCACCATTGCGGATGGGCCAATGCCCCCAAGTGCTGTGTGGGGGGCGATATGGTTGGCAGGAGCATTGCCCCCATGTATGACAGTAGGGGCAATGTAGGTGGACGATGCACTTCCCCCCTATGTGGCTGGAGGGGCAGTGTGTGTGGATGGGCCACTGCCCCCGTGTGTTACCACTGGGCCAGCTTGGCTGGTCACTATGGGTGGTGGCAATTGGCTAATGAAAGTCTGCATGACTGTGCTTGGACCGCTTGCCAAGTTGTGGGTGACAGGTTGTGATGTGAACATGGGTCCACTTGCTAAGGTTAGGCCAGAAAATGGATCCAGGTTTGCACTAGCCATGGGGCTTGATGGTGCGGTGTGGAGGTCTAGTTCAGACTGATATGGGTCTGAATCAGAATCAGAGGCTATGTGGCCCTCTAATGGTGTGGGAGATCGTTGAGAGCGGCTTCGATGGTGTCGTTCAAGTGTTCCAAATGGTGGTGGTTCGCCTCTTAGGCGTGAGGAAGATCGTGGAGGATCAATTGTGTTTGCTTTTGTGTATGAAACTGGTGGGTATGAGATTTGGACCCCGGTTTCAATGGCTTCCTATTGGTTGAAGGTGGTCTCTCGGCCACCAAGACTGCCAGAAGACAAGGCTTGGCTTGTTCCTCACGGGTGCTTCTACTCAATCGGAAGGGGTCGTTTCCCGTTTCGCTTGGCAATTCCTCTCAGTGGCTAGCTACTTTGGGGTTACTATGGTACTCCTCACAATGAGTTTCTGGGTAAAGCCCAAGTACTTCCCATAGTTGAAGCAGTCAGGGACTTATGTCCTCAAAGACTACAGAATTGATTGAACTTAGTGTAAATTTGGTAAATTTTAAGGCTTACTCAGCATCATGAACTTAGTTGGGTTAATTATTTGGTATGGTGTGTTGGTTTGCTTGTTTGTTCTAGTATTTGGTTGTTGCAATATGGTTTATGAATTCATGGTAGAGTTCATATCATGGTTTTGTATGCAAACATAAATAGAAATTTGTAAGCAAGTACAGTGATTAACCCTGGATTGTTGACCTAACTAAACGTCTACCTCTCAATGGTATTCTTCTTCAAACCAAGAGAAGGTGCTGGGCTCTCAACACATTGGGACTAATCACATCCGTAGATCCTTAGGTCACCTCCCGGATGCTAGGTTGGTCAACAGGGAGGATGCTTAGCGCCATGAGAAGCCCTCACTCTCTACCCCCTCTACCTTCCAGGTCACCCAGTTTTAGTGGTTTGGGAAAAATACCATGGAGTGCCTAGATCTATACGAACTTACCCTTCATCATATCCTAGAATACCCCAGAGGGTGATGACTGGGTAGAGGAGGAAGGGGGCAGCAAGATGGTTATTTTTAAGTTACTTTTAGTTAAACTAGTTCATTTTATTAAGCCTTAATGATTGATTTAACATTTACACATTGTTCATGGATTGATTTGCAGAAAATAAAAACTGGAACTAAAAAAGACCTGCAATGGTGGACAGAGGCGGCTGGGCCGCACTAACAGTCCTCTGAAACTGAAAATTACTATCAATTAAACTTAAATTCAACTTCTATGTGACAGGCCACACATTTCTGACCAAATCTAGCGAGGGGGCCATGAGATTTTTCCAGAAATGAGCAAGGGGGTCGTACAGAATGCAAAAACAGCCGCAACCTGAGTTTCTGGGCTGAAGTCGTGCCTGTCTGGGGATTAAGTGCGCCCTGGGCTCACCTGTTTGCTCATTAAGAGTGCCCCAGTCTCACCTTTTTCCCCGATAAGAGTGCCCTGCTCCGAAAAGGGGTTTTTTGGTGAGGCAGGTTCAGATATGGCCGACTGTAACTGGTACTGGGGTCAGTTTGACTTGGCTTGGCCTAGCAGAGGCTTCGGCACTGACTAAAACAGGAAATAAACAAGATTTAAGATAGATCTAACATAAGATTTCTGAAAACTAGGGTAAAATTGCAAAACCTTAAAAACTTGAAATTTTTGGACCAGGGATCCTGTGGGGTCTACCTGGTATGGTCACCAATGCTGTAGTGAGGATTTCTCCTCACTACAGGAGCAGGAATGGCTCCCTTGTGCCTATATGGCACAAGGGTAGGTTCCTACTGTTGGAAAACAGGAAAAGATGAAATGGAAATGCAAGTAAACAGAACAGTAAATTAAACTAAGCTAATCTAGTGACATAAAACTAAAACTAGACTAAACTATGACCTAATAATAGAAAATAAAGAGGGAGATGAAGCTTTGTGAACCCCTCTGTAGAAAACAGGTTAGGGCTCCGCCTCCTTAACCCTGCAAAACAAACCTAAGCTACCATGGAGAAACCTACAAACAATGTCAATAATAAAACCTACAACTAGAAAATAAGGTTAGAAAGCAAAAAACAACTAAACAAACATGTAAAGAAACATTATACCTCTATTGGGTGGAAATGGGCCACCATGCCCTAGCTCCTGGAAGCCTCTCTCTCTTGGTTGGGGGAGCAATGTCTCAAGTGGGAATGGATGTGGAGGAGAGGGAATGTGGGTGGTTTGAGAGGCAAAGGTCTCAAAGCATTCACGGGCAACATAACAATAGGCAAGGGAGGAGTGTTTTGAGAGTGACCCCCCACCCTCCTTTTATAGTTTTTTCCAAGGGATTTTAGGGTTTTAAGCCCTTGGTCAAGGCTTTAGCCCCTTTTTTGGGCCTTTAGCCCCTTCTGCCCTAACTTTAGCCCTTTTTAGGGTTTTAGCCCCTTTTTGAGGGCTTTAGCTCCTATGGGGCTATTTTGGGCTCCTTTTTGGGGTTTTTAGCCCTTTTCTTTTGGGCTCTTTTGGAGGTGTGGGGGTCAAATGGAAGGTCTTATGGAGTGGAATGAGTGTTGTGAGATGGTGTCCTTGGGTGGTGTAGGCCATAGAGAGCTATGTGGGGGATTTTTGGGTTAACATTCCCCATAGCCAAGGATACAATAAAACTTAGCCAAGCCAACATAGTTGATTTTATCAAGATTACATAGGCAGTGATTTACACATAGCCAAAGTTTATACAAGCCACAGCCAAGACAATAGATGGGTTTATCAAGCTACCATCCAAACCATCCTTCCAATTGGGTTTATCTAGCTTACACAGACATAGGTTTACACTTAGCCAAAATTCACATGAGACACATCCAAGCCAACGGATGGGTTTATCAGGATATCAACCAAGCCATCCTTCCAGTTGGGTTGATCAGGCTACCAAGGAGGTGGAAAGACTAACTGCTAAGCTAGTGAGCTCAATATCAGAGCTATGGACACATACATCGGATCTAGCCTGACTTCTAAAAATTTACACACCCAACACAAGGAATCATCCCCTTCTCCTCTACATAGTCCTTCAGGCCATGCCTTCCCTTCTAGTGCTATTCAGGTTATGCAAAGAAGAAAACCAACCCTTTATATTGGTCTGTGAGGTTCCTTCACACACTAGGTTTCAGTTTTCGGATTAACAAAACGTAATAGAAGCCAAAGAATACACACACACATAGCAATTACAAATTTCTGAGCATTTCCTGAACCAGACCGACTACTGAAATTACCAAAACGAAATTGTTTGTTGCTCATTCAATTCAAAAACATGAATTAGATTCTGGGCATTCGCATTCAGGAACGACTAACAGACAGGAAAATCATGAAAAGCAAAAAAATTGCCAAACAGGAAAATTTCTGAAGGATCAAGACTTGGAGCATTTTTGCTTGCTATGGGAATTGCAGAATGTCTTGCAAAAAAATTCCACAGGGTACAAATCGTGAGGGGAAGGTGAAACACGACAGCATGAGGGAAAGGCAAGCGTTTTTGGTGTTTTCTTTCCCAATAAAATTTAGAAAATGTTTTTCAGAAATTGGTGCTCTTCCCATTTCGAATTTTTTCCTCCTCTTCCCATCCCCCCCCACCTTATCCTTGGGAAAAATCATGCCCCCATCTCATTTTGTTGCATTGACATAGTTGGTTGTAGGATTTTAATTAGAATTACAAATTTAACATGATGTCCAAACTTATAACGTTCAGACAGCATAAAAACACCACTGGCCTAAATCTTAATCGTTGAAACATAAACACTAAATCGATGGTGGGGATTTTTTCCTTGAGCTCCACACCATGATTATTTACATCATATTATTTAAATGCAACCGGGGTCAAAACTGGGATGTTACAAGACCTCCTAGATACTTCCCCGAGTCCACTCTCAACTAGTGATACCATTATATTATAATGCTCAAATCATAACAATTACAATGGTGACTTACAATACAAGTTTTTGGGACACCCTCCAAATCCATGGCTCTAATGCACAAATTCACTTCACCACTGAGATACTCTCAAAAAAACTAAGAAGAATGAGTATAAACCTAACCATACTTGTACATAGTGCTCAAATACCCCCTTCGGCATGTACATCAAGACAATTCCTTGCAAATCCACTGCTTGTATTCTGAAACCAACATTAGAATCAGAATCCCCTCAAAATTTTGAGAAAATCAACTATAAAGTTTCCTATGCTTTATTCAAGTGCTTAAGTACCTCCATGGGCATGCAAAATAAGGTCATACTCTGCATTGTACAAATCTTGCCTTGAGATTCGTACCAAGTTTCTCATGAAGAGCTCACCTCGAATTCTCTTCAAGAACTCCACTTTGGAATTCCATTAGCAAATAATGAAGATGCATCCCTTTTTAAATCCCCCAAAGGAATCTTTTTTGTTACAACCATATTACTTCATAAGAAATATATCAACTACCATTACTTAACAAAACCAAAGTTGTTGGCACATTGGTTAAGGTTTTGGAATGATGCCCCATAAACCAGGGGTAGAATCCCATGTATGGAAAATTTGTTCATTAACATAATATACCTTATGACCATATTAAATATTTGGTTTGGTGGCATATATATAACCAAACTATTATCATATTAAAACTTTAACTCCACCATATGTGAACCACATGGAACCTAACTATTAACTAGCCACGTGGAATCTCATGATTGGTCCACCAAACCGTACCTTGGGTATGTAAAAACTCTACCACGTCAGTTTCACATAATTTTCCAAGCCAACAGGTCACGTCTTTCTTCCACGTCAATAGTGTCACGTGGTACTTTTTTATTGGTCCCTATAGACTCCTTGAAAATGCAAAAAATGAGTGATATGTGGTAGGATTTCACGTTTCCATGTCATCATGTTGACATCATCACTTCCACACAGTTCTCTGTGGGGTTCCCATGTGGAAACCTTACCTACTTTTTCCTTTGTTTCTTTGAAACTTCAGACTACAATAACTTTCTCGTCCAGATTCCGTTTGCGATGATTCTTGTGTTTTTGGAAATCTCTTGTCGATATCTTCATAATGGTGCCATTATTTTTGGAAATCGAACACTTTCATTTTTTTTAGTGTCTTCAGATCCTCCTAGATGAAGATAAAATCCTACGTGTGAAGTATTGTGTATCTTGTAAGATCCTAAAAAGTTGGTCACCCTTATCTATAAAATATCATGAATATTCGGCTGGATTAGTTGATCCCAATGGAGCTTACCACTAGTTTTTTTAATTAGTTTATTTTTAAAACTGTAATAGAAATGATAGAACAAGATATACAAAATCCACACACATTTAAATCAAAATTTATTTTAGGAAAACATCAATAATATGAAAATATAGTGGGATAAATAAGCCTTGTTCCTCATATATCATACATAATATAGCTCTAATTGGTGGGTGAAATTGTAGAATGGACATATTATAGATATAAGGTACCATTGTGATCAAATCTCATTTATCTAGGAAAAGGAAAAACATTCTAAGAAACTAAGAATTCAATAATTAAAATAGAATGTAATTGCAATGTGCATGCAAGGTTCATTTGGAAAATTCAAGAGGGATCAAGAAAAACAGTTGAATACATTTTCAAGACCTTTCTTCTAGTATAAAGACACTCCAAATTTGAGTTTGGAATCAAATTTTCTAGCAAAAATATCGAAAGATTCGTTTTTTTCTTAAATAGAATATTTTTGGGTCGCGGTAATGTCTTATGTTGGAAAATCAAAGAATTAGATAGATCAGAGAAATAATTATTCCAATAATCGGTGGTGTTGAGAAACATCATTAGACCACTTAGGCACAAATTACTAGAATAATATAAAATGCATCAAAATGCATTAAGAATGCATATGTTATCACATAAGGAAATCATAACCATTTTCCAAATACACATATATCTCAATCGAACGATAGGGCCATCCCTTTATAGCACCAATATGTAACAAAATCCCTTCAAGTGATAAATACTATGTCCACATACTTTGGTCATAGAAGATAACAACCTTCATGTTTTTGCCATGTTCTATGCCGGTAGTTGATTGCTTTGTTCTAGTGACGGAACTAGTCAAATGCTTAGTTAGTGGGCAATCCAAATCCTCATTAGTAGGCCATCTATTCAAACATTCAGTTGATTATCCAAGTCAAATTAACCATCTATTAGGCCACTCATTTCACTATCCTATTTGACTATATATTGTTCACTATCTATCTCTAGAAGATACAAAGTTGTGGTGAACTTAGCAAATCTTGTTGTTCTAACAGCCCTCGCCCCCCTCCAGCAGCACAAAACTTTAGATATTTAGGAGATGAAAATACTTCTATACACCCTCCATAATAGCAGCTTCTATAAGCTCTATCATAGCTTAAAGTTTCACAAATATAGATTTTGATAAAGGATTGATAAATATATAAGCAATTTAATCATTAGTTTTGCAATAGACAAGATTCAGAATGTTAGCTTGTACCAACTATCATAGGTAATGAGCATGAATATCTACATGCTTCGTCTTTCTATGTGTAATAGGATTATTGGAAACCTATATTGTACTCTAGTTATCACAAAAGCTTAAATTTGTGTCGACTAGAAAAAAAATTCCCAAGAGTTGTCGAACCCGTCGCACCTTTACGCTAGAACTAACTACACCATGATATTCAAATTTTTTTGTTCAAAAGAGAAACCACCTCAATGCTTCTTGCAGGACTAACCCATGGGTCTAAATTAAACCAAAACAAAACACATAGTCAAATATAGAATTCACATCATTGGCATCCCATGCCCTAACGAAACCAGTATAATCAACAAATGGATCTATTGTATTACTACAATATTTTATACCAAATTGATAAGCACCTTTAAAATATCTAGGAAAATTATATTTACAACCTTCCAATGGATTTCTCAAGGATCCTACATATATTGAGAAACCACACTAATAGAAAAATAAATATTAGTTCGATTGTGAATTAAACCAATCATGGTACCAACCAATTATTGTTAGAGAGCCACTTTGAATTTTAGAATTTTCTTTTATCAAATTAATTCACTCCAAGGTAAAAGGGTGTAGCACATGATTTATAGTGTTCCATCTTCAATATTTTCAAAATACCCATTACATACTTAGGTTGAAAAATAAATATACCATTATCCATTTGTAAGACTTGGACTCCTAGAAATAAATGTAAGAGGCCATGATCAATCATTTCAAAGGTATCAACGAATTGTTTCTTCAAAATTAGTGCTATATTTGCATTGCTCCTAGTAATGACTAATTCATCTATATACAATGCAACAATTAAGGTTTCACAATGTATAAGTAAAAATAAATGTTTTGATCTAATTCAGACTGTTTGAAACCCATATTGATAAATAAATTATCAATCCTCTCATACCAAGTCCTAGGAACCTATTTCAAACAATACAAGGATTTATTTAGTTGACAAACAAAACTACTATCCTTATCAAAACTACGAGGTTTCTCTATATAAATTTCTTTAGCCAACTCTCCATAAAGAAATGTACTTTTTACCTCCATGTATTGGATCTCCCATTCACTCAAGTACTAATTTAAAGAATCAATCGAATAGAATTCATGTTTGTAGCAGGTAAAATATTTCAATGTAATCAATGCCTTTATGTTGAGAAAAACAATTTGCAACCAGATGACATTTATCTCTTTAAACCTCACCATGGTCTGTTAATTTGGTCATCTAAAACCTTCAATGCTTCATTACATTATTTCGTTATGGTCAAGGAACTAAATCCCATGTTTTATTTTTCATCAATAAGCGGTACTCTAAATCCATAAAATTCTTCCATTAAAGTTAATCATGTGCATCTACATATGTATATAGATCTCATGCCTTTATCATATGTTCCATTATAGAAACACTACCACACTAATTTTGACTTATAGTCTTCCTCTGAGTCATTGATATCTCCTGCATCTACTCTAACTACAATTTGAATTGTTTTAGTAGCCCATCGAGATAGTAAAGTATTTTATAATGAGGAGATTCATGTATCAACCAATTCGTTGAAGGATTGCTTGGGGTTTCACAATTGGTAATTGATTCCATATTTAATGATTAACTAAATATAAATGTAGGCATGGGATTTAACTCTCAAGTTGATGCTCCAAATTATTATTCAATTGATCTTGCTTCTATCACAAACCTCAAAGGATCAATACTCATCAATCTAGAAGATCATTTCAACAATTTAATATTTAAGGTGTTTTAGTCTAAGATATTGATGTATTTGTAACTTTGAAATGTATTCACTTGTATATTTTATGTATTGTACCCCGATGTTTATTCCGAGAAGTATCTGTAATGTAATTAAGTCATGTCATGCCCCGATGTTCCTATCGGGAGATTCAATAATGTAAACAACTCATGTAAAGTCATAGAGGGTAACTCTTCCTTATGATCAAGGGTTAAAGTCCCCGCAGTTGTGGGGCCATAGGGTTATTAGACTCTCCTAGAGAAGTCAGACCTAGTGAGTTATTGTCAAGTTGGAAATTAGTAGAAATAGAGAGTGAGCCTCTCTATTTATCACACATTCAGTCACACTCAGTTGTAGCACATAACTGAGAGAGAAGAAGAAGTTGGGACAAGAGAGAGAGAGACTACTGCTGTTGAGAGATCATTTTACTATTTTGGGCTTTACTTTTGGTGTTGATTCTATCTTTGAGGAAGTTGCAGGGTTTTCTCCTTTATGGTTTCCCCGAGGAAAATATTTGTGTCTATTGTATCTTGTGTTTGATTGTTGTGCTTGTTACTCTCTCAGTTAAAGATCCTAAGATAATGCTAGCTTGAATGATAAAAATCTAACATGGTATCAGAGCTAACCTGAGAAGAATACACTATGCAGCTGCAAAAACTAGGGCTTCCTACTTTTTGGATCTCTCTCCACATATTTTCAGCAAAAGAAGGTTGGGTTGACTCTCCTCTCTAGGGTGCATCTTTCTGTCGAAACAAAATCTGATTCTGAGTATTTTCAATTTTTGACCCAACATTACTGTCGAAATTTAGGGATTTCCACAGAAGTGGAATTTTTGAGTGATCCCAGGCCTGGATTGATCTCCTCCTCAAAATCGAAGTTTAGAGATCAAGATCAAATTTTTTGGTTGGGCAGAACTCTAGGAAAGGTAAACCCTAATCTACTCCTGAACCAGCTCTACAAAAATTCAACTCCAAATACAGATTCGACATCTTAACCTGGTAAGATCTAAATATTTTGTATTTCCATTTGAGGTTCTTAGTTAAGATGTCTCATCATACCAATCTTGATGAAAAGCTTGAGGGAGTTGATAACTTCCGAGCCTGGAAGTATAGGATCTCCCTGGTCCTGGAAGAAAATGAGTTGGACTCTTACATTAATGAAGAGATTCTAGTTCCAGAGGGAGATGAGGCTAAGGCCTTACACAAAAAGAAATTGGTCATGGCTCAGAGGATTATTGTTGATTCAATCAAGGATCACCTCATACCACAAGTGTCCTCCAAACTGTTTGAAGGGAAGAACATAAATCGAAAGATGACTCTGAGAAACCAATTGAAGAATGTAAAGATCCAGAATGCGGATACCATCCAATATTACTTTACAAGAGTCTCTCAGATCAAGGAACAGCTTGAAGCAGTAGATGAAGAAGTAGAGAATGCAGAAATTGTGATGACCACCTTGAATGGCCTCCCTAGATCATGGGACTCCTTTATTCAAGGGATCTGTGCCAGAAAGAATCTAGTCAAATTCAATAGACTATGGGAGGAATTCTCACAAGAAGAAGCTTGGATAGTAGCTCGAGAAGAAAACATGTGAAGTGAATATCAAGCTCTTACAGTACACTCCAAGAAAAGCATAAGAGACTTTCATCACTCCAAAGGTAAGCACTTCCACCAGAAAGATAACCCTAGAAGATCTAACAAATATTTATCTAAATTCAGATGTTATACATGTGATGAAAGATGACACTTTGCCAAAGATTGTCCTAGAAACAAAAATATCTCTCACAAGAAGAAGAGAAACAAGAGAAGACATCATGCTCATGCTACAGAAGATGATGTACCTTCCACAAAGAGAATCAAACAAGAAAGTGATGATTCTTCAAGTGATGAAGAATATGTTTTGATTTCTGCTCTCATGGGAAACATCACACATGGAAGCAATGATTGGCTTATAGATAGTGGGGCTTCCAAACATATGATGGGATTCAAAGAACCCTTTGTGAAACTATCAAAACATGAATCACCCCACAAGGTGAAACTTGGAAATGACTACCAATATCCAATAAAAGGCAGTGGGGAATCCTCCTATAAGCTAGACTCTGGAAATTCTATGAAGATGAAGGATGTCTTGTTTGTACCAGGACTAAAGAAGAACCTCCTCTCCATATCTGCATTAGATGCAAAAGGCATGAGGGTTGCATTTGTAGATGGCCAAGTTCTTATGTGGCCAAAGGGAAAGACTATTGATGATGCAGTAGTGATTGGGGAACAAGAAGAAGGTATATACAAGATGAAGGGCCAACCAGAACAAGATTTGGTTCATGATTCAGTAGAACCAAATGAACTTTGGAATAGAAGGCTTGAACATGTACACTACAGAGCACTACCACTTGCAAGCAAAGACGTTGAAGGTCTTCCATAAATTTAGACAAAACATGATGGTGTCTGCAAAGGATGTGCGAAAGGAAAGAACACAAAGAAGACATTTCCAAGTAGTGAGAGCAAGGAAAAAGGAATATTGGAAATAATCCACTTCAATGTATGCGGTCCGATGTCATCCAGTTCATTAAGTGGGTATGTATACTATGTTTCTTTCATTGATGATTTTTCTAGGAAGACATGGATATACTTCTTAAAGAACAAAGATGAAGTATTCAACAAGTTCAATGAATTCAAAGCCTTGATCGAGAACCACACAGAAAAGAAGATCAAGACCTTTCAATCAGATAATGGCGGAGAATTCACATCAAATTAATTCAAAGAATTATGCAAAGATTCGGGGATTAAGAGGGAGTTAACCACTCCATCTAATCCACAACAGAATGGGTTTGCAGAAAGGAAGACTAGAACGATCATGGAAGCTGTAAGGTCCATCATTCATGATCAAGATCTTCCCATGCATCTATGGGCAGAAGTTGCCAGAACAATAGTTTATGTACAGAACCATACTCCACATAGAATACTCGAGAACAAGACACCTAAAGAAGTCTTTTTCGACAAGCAACCAGAAGTCATCCATCTCAGAATATTTAGCTATCCGGTATACATACACATTCCAAAAGAAAAGAGGACAAAGTTAGAGCCTTCTGGAAAGAAGGGTATATTTGTGGGATACAGTGAAAGCTCGAAAGATTACAGAATATACTTCACATGATTCAATAAGATCGACATAAGTAGAGATGTAACATTCGACGAAGATTCAACTTAGAACAAATCCAGAAAGAGACCAGTTGAATACTCTGAAGAAATAGAAGCACCCAGAATTCAAGATGCAACTATGAACGATACAAATCAAGATGAAGATCAAGAAGTAAAAGAACCCCAGGAACCTATAGATCCACCTTAGGAAAAGAATTCTCACAAGAGGAAACCTACATGGATACGAGAGGCTATCCAAGGTGCAAAAAGATATGGGGCCCCAGAAGAAACACACAGAGAAAGAAAGAGAACTAGGTCCTACTCCAGTTATGTGGGCTTGCTATGTGACATTATTGATAAAGAACCTTCCAACTATGAAGAAGCGGCATATAAGAAAGAATGGAAGGATGCTATGATCGAGGAGTACCAATCGATCATGAAGAATGATGTCTGGGATGTTGTCCCTAGACCAGAAGGGAAGTCTATTGTGACTTCCAAATGGATCTACAAGATCAAGCATGCTATAGATGGTAGCATAAAGAAATATAAAGCAATATTTGTGGCTCGTGGATTCTCCCAAAAAGAAGGAATAGATTATGAAGAAAATTTTTCACATGTAGCCAAATACACTTCCATTAGATCAATACTTTCTCTGGCTGTATTGATGAAATGGAAGATACACTAGATGGATGTCAAGACATCTTTCTTGAATGGTGTAGTGGAAGAGGAAGTGTATGTGGAGCAGCCACTCGGTTTTGAGACACATGACAGGGAGACTCATGTGTGTAAATTGAAGAAAGCCCTGTATGGTTTGAAATAGGCACCCAGGACATGGTACGGCAGAATTGATAGCTTCCTATCCAGTTTGGGATTTACCAAGAGTAAAGCAGATTCCAACCTTTACTACAAGGTTGAAGAAGGGAACCCAGTGATACTCTTGTTGTATGTAGATGATCTATTTGTAACAGGTATGGATGGGTAGATTGCTGACACAAAGAGGAAGCTTGCTACCGAGTTCAAAATGAAGGACTTGGGCATGATGCACTATTTTCTAGGCATGGAGGTGTGGCAGAATGCAGATGAAATTTCCCTGGGACAAGGGAAGTATGCAGTAGAGATCCTAAAGAGGTTTTGGGAAGGCCATGACCACACCTATGGAATCGAACCTAAATCTATTAAGTGATGCTTCATCAGAAGCACTTGATGCTATGATGTATCTTCATATGATTGGGTCCTTGATGTACCTGATGAATACAAGACCAGATATTTGCTTTGCTATGAACACATTGAGCCAATTCCTAATGGATCCAAGACATGTTCACTTGATTGCTACAAAGCATATTCTGAGGTACCTAAAGGGTACAGTTGAATATGGGCTCAAGTATAAGGCTGATCAAAATATTAACCTGGAAGGTTATGTTGATTCAGATTGGGCATGCAGTGCTATCAATAGAAAGAGCACTTCAAGGTGTTGCTTCAGTATGAGATCAGGTGTGATCTCTTGGTTTAGCAGGAAACAGTCTTGCGTGGAATTGAGTACAGCTGAAGCAAAGTATGTCGCGGCTTGTTCAGCTAGTTGTGAGGCAGTATGGCTAAGGAAGCTACTATCTAATTTATTTGATCTCCAATTGGATACTACTTGTATATATTGCGACAATCAGAGTTGTGTGAAGTTGTCCGAGAACCCGGTGTTCCATGACAAGTCGAAGCATATCGAGATAAAGTATCACTATATTAGGGATATGGTGTAGAGAAGAGCAATGAAGCTTCAGTATGTTGCAACAGATGAATAGATAGCTAATGTGTTGACCAAGCCATTAGCCATAGTGAAGTTTGAGTACTTCAGGGAGAAGCTTGGTGTTCTCCAAATCGAGGTTCCCTCCAAGGGGAGGTGATGAGTCTGAGATCCATTGTAATGTGACCGTGGGATGTGTTCCCACATGATCAGATGTAAGTGTAGAGCCATTCTGATGTGATTGTGGGATGTGTTCCCACATGATCAGATGTAAGTGCAGATCCATTCTGATGTGATTGTGGGATGTGTTCCCACATGATCAGATGTAAGTGCAGAGCCATTCTGATGTGACTGTGGGATGTGTTCCCACATGATCAGATGTAAGTGTAGAGACATTTTGATGTGACTATGGGATGTGTTCCCACATTATCAGATGTAAGTGCAGAGCCATTCTGATGTGATTATGGGATGTGTTCCCACATGATTAGATGTAAGTGCACAACCATTCTGATGTGACCATGGGATGGGTTCCCACATGATTAGATGTAAGTGTAGATCCTTTCTAGCATGTATACAGGATGTGTTCCCCACATGGATAGATATAAGTGCTAATCCCTTCTAGCATGGATGCAGGATGTGTTCCCCACATGGCTGGATATAAGTACTGAGCCTTTCTGACATGGTTCTTAGATGTGTTCCTCCCATGGTCAAATATAAGTGTTTAGCCTTTCTAACATGGTTCTTGGATGTGTTCCTCCCATGGTCAGATATAAGTGCTG
The DNA here is from genome assembly GCA_001517045.1 of Pseudotsuga menziesii. Classification (NCBI taxonomy): domain Eukaryota; kingdom Viridiplantae; phylum Streptophyta; class Pinopsida; order Pinales; family Pinaceae; genus Pseudotsuga; species Pseudotsuga menziesii. Next base: position 274,512 of record LPNX010212835.1, read on the forward strand.
AGCCTTTTCGATATGGTTCTTGGATGTGTTCCTCCCATGGTCGGATGTGAGTGCTAAGCCTTTCTGATATTGTTCTTAGATGTGTTCCTCCCATGATCGGATGTGAGTGCTAGGCCTTTCTGACATGGTTATTGGATGTGTTCCTCCCATGGTCATATGTGAGTGCTGGGCGTGCCTTTTTGACATGGTTGGTGGATGTGTTCCCCCCATGGTTAGATGTAAGTGTTGGGCGGGTTGTTCTGACTAAGGTTCAGATATAAGTGCTAAAGAAGACCTACATGGAGGCTAGGTCTACAACCAACATGAAAAAGGGTTGGCTCTATAGAGCTTCCTATGACGAGAAGAATCAAGAGATAGCACCAGTGATGATGATTCAGTGATGATCCAATAGTGATGATACAGATCCAGATCGAGTGACGATCCAGATCTAGTGATGATGACCCAGTGATGATCCAAATCCAGTGACGATGATCCAGTAATGATCCAGTGATGATCCAGATCTAGTAATGAAGATGACTTGAAGATGAAGAGAACTTGATGATGATCCAGATGATAAAGAGAAGAAGACATGTGCTGATAAATTGTTTCGAGAGAATACCTTCCTAGTTAAGAGGGAGTGTTGATGTATTTGTAACTTCAAAATGTATTCACTTGTATATTTTATGTATTACACCCCAATGTTTATTCCGAGAAGTATCTGTATGTAATTAATTCACGTCATGCCCCGATGTTCCTATCGGGAGATTCAATAATGTAAATAAGTCATGTAAATTCATAGAGGGTAACCCTTCCTATTGATCAAGGGTTAAAGTCCCCGTAGTTGTGGGGCCCTAGGGTTATTAGACTCTCATAGAGAAGTCGGCCCTAGTGAGTTATTGTCAAGTCGGGAATTAGTATAACTAGAGAGTGAGCCTCTCCATTTATCACACATTCACTCACACTTAGTTGTAGCACATAACTAAGAGAGAAGAAGAAGTGGGGACAAGAGAGAGAGAGACTACTGTTGTCAGGAGATCATTTTACTGTTTTGGGTTTTACTTTTGGTGCTGATTCTATCTCTGAGGAAGTTGCGGGGTTTTCTCCTTTTAATTGGTTTGCCCAAGGAAAATATTTTTGTCTATTGTCTCTTGTGTTTGATTGTTGTGCTTGTTATTCTCTCAGTTAAAAATCCTAAGATAATGCTAGCTTGAATGATAAAAATATAACATAAGATACTTTATCTTAGAATTATGATCTATTGTCTTATTGGGGAAAACAACATGTATTCCTACTACTCTTCAAAGTATCCCATCATAATCCAAGCATGACTCTTTGCATTAAAATTTCTTTTTACAATCATTTGAGATGTGCACCTACATAATACATCCAAATGTTTTAAGGTGTATGTTTCATGGATCCTAGCTTGATTAAAATATATGGTAAAATTATGTTTACAACCTTCCAAACAATTTCTCATGGCTATCGCATTTATTGAGAAACCACACTAATAGAAAAATAAATATTATTTCGATTGTGAGTTAAACCAATCATGGTACCAACCCATTATTGTTAGAGAGTCACTTTAACTTTTTGAAAATCATGTTCTTTCATCAAATTAATTCACCCCGAGCTAAAAGGTGTAGCACGGGATTTATAATGTTCCATATTACCTGAATTCAGGTGACTTAATGACCACATCCAGAGAACACTTGGCGCATGGTCAAAGCGATGATGAGGAGGGTGGACATATGGATGACGGCGAGGAGCATTTAAACAGGGAGGAAGGTGGAATGCCCTCCATCCCTATTGGTAGAGGTATGACCATTCCTGTTTTAAACCGTTGAGCTAAGAATTAATGCACAGTTAGAGCCATCATGGTGCCTCGCACAATGGAACAATATTGATTAAGCGCAATAGGAAATCTCCCTCCCCCTCATCAGGTAATTCATCTAATCTTCTGTATGAGTCTACAACATTGCTTGCAGCTATGTTTTCGTCCACACTAGGCTCATACTGTTATTTCTTTGTCTACGCATCTGGATGCTGCAAATTTTCCTCCGCACAATACCTCACAAAGATATATGCCCAGGAAACGAGGAACCCTGCGCAGAGGAATTGTAGGTAGAGGCATCACTAGTATAGGAAATATCAGGTGAAAGAAAAACATAGGGGACACTAATGGTTTCATGGAGCAAATCTCCATGCCAGTTTGCTTCCTAATTGATGAGTGGGATTCTAAAGCAGTGTAGGACCACCTAGCCTTCGAAAAAAGTGGAGGATGCATCAACCACTACTAGATGATGAAAAATATGCTCGCTCTGCTGCTAGAGGACATGAAAACCAAGTGGAATGGAGCCAGAGATATGGCACAGGTCCTGAGAACCAGTATTCTTTAGGAGGATATGAAATTGAAAAAATTGGAACTTAAACTTGAGACACTACTGTGTGTTCCCAATCATGGGAAATGAAGAAAACAACAGCGACAAGACCCAAGGTGAAAAAGGTGGCACCTCATTTGCTGGTGCAAATTTTGCAGGGAATTTCCAGGAATAGGGGGTCTCCTGAAGAACACCACTCTAGTCAAAAGGGTACGTGAACATCAATGATGCCATTATTTCCACACTGATACAGAAGAAACATCCCATTGAACCTGTTGATGAATTCGGTCCCTATCCAATTCTGTAGGAAACCCATGACGTGCACGCTAAGGATGCTCCACCTTATAGGCAAAGTCACCCTCCTGGGTTCACTCTATGACTTTGAGTTTTTTGTGCTTCTCTATTTTTAAGATATTTTTTTTTGTAGCAGACTATGGTCAATTTTGGCTTTGTAATATGTCAATCCATGTCTAGAGACACAGAAGGAACATATGCCTTTATTTCTATGAACATCATAAATCTAGTTTTTTTATCGTTTAGAAGGGTGGTCAGTTGGACAACGACCACCCTAGCTAGCTTCTGATACACTTGCTATGTACTCTCTTTTGATACTTTTAAAACAATTGTTCTCTTCTATTTACAAAAAAGAAAAGTTCCATCTTCAATATTTGCAAAAATTCCATTACATACTTAGGTTGAAAAATAAATATACCATTATCCATTTGTAAGAATTGGATTCCTAGAAAGAAATGTAAGAGACCATTATCAACCATTTCAAAGGTATCAACCAATTGTTTCTTCAAAATTAGTGCCATGTTTATATTGCTCCTAGTAATGACTAAATCATCTATGTATAATGCAACAATTAAGGTTTCACAATGTACAAGTAAAAAATAAATGTTTTGATCTTATTCACATTGTTTGAAACCCATATTGATAAATAACTTATCAATCTTCTCATACAAAATCCTAGAAACCTATTTCAAACCATACAAGGATTTCTTAGTTGACAAAAAAAACTAGCATCCTTCTCAAAACTAGGTTTCTTTATATAAATTTCTTTATCCAGATCTCCATAAAGAAATGTACTTTTTACCTCCATGTAATGTCCATTCATGTCAACTATTAAGTGAAAGAATCAATCGAATAGATTTCATGTTTGTAGTAGGGAAAAGGTTTCAATCTAGTCAATGCCTTTGTGTTGAGAAAAACACTTTGCAACCAAATGAGATTGATTTCTTTCAATGTCACCATGGTATGTGAATTTGGTCATCTAAAACCATCAAAACTTCATTACATTCTTTCCTTGCGGTCAAGGAATTAAATCCAATGTTTTAATTTTCATCAATAAGTGGCACTCTTAATCAATAAAATTCTCTCGTTTAGGTAAACCATGTGCACCTGCATATGTATATAGATCACATGCCTATAGCACATGTTCCATTATAGAAACTCTACCACACTAATTTTGACTTATAGACTTCCTTTGAGTCATTGATAGCTCTTGTATCTACTCTAACTGTAATTTCAATTGTCTTAGTACCCCATCGGGGTAGAAAAGTATTTTATAATGAGGAGATTGATGTATCAACCAAATCGCCAAATAATTGCTTGGGGTTTCCAAAATTGATAATTGATTCCATATTTAATGATTCACTAAAAATAAATGTAGGCATGTGATTTAACTCTCTAATCGATGCTCCAAAATAGTATTCAATTGATCTTGTTTCTATGGAAACCCCCAAAGGATTAATACTTGTCAAACCAGAAGAAAAATCACACAGTTTAATATATAAGGTGTTTTAGTCTAAGATAAGGTATCTTAGAATGATGATCTATTGTCATATTAGGTCAAACAACTTGTATTCCTAGTACTCTTCAAAGTATCCCATCATAATCCAAGCATGAATCTTAGCATCCAATTTCTTTTTGTATGTCATCTGAGATGTGTAGCTACACAATACATCTAAATGTTTTAAGGTGTGTCAAGGATCCTATCCTGATTAAAATATCTAGGAAAATTACCTTTACAACCTTCCAATGGATTTCTCATGGATCCTGCATGTATTGATAAACCACACTAACCGAAAATTAAATATTACTTCGATTCTGAGTTAAACCAATCATGGTACCAACCAATTATTTTGAGAGTCACTTTGAATTTTAGAAAATCATGTTCTTTGATCAAGTTAATTCACTCCAATATAAAAGGGTGTAGCACAAGCTTTATAGTGTTCCATCTTCAATATTTGCAAAATATCCATTACATACTTAGGTTGAAAAATAAATATACCATTATCCATTTGTAAGACTTGGATTCCTAGAAATAAATGTAAGAGACCATGATCAATCATTTCAAAGGTATGAACCAATTGTTTCTTGAAATTTAGTGCCATATTTACATTGCTCGTAGTAATGACTAAAGTATCTATATACAATGCAATAATTAAGCTCTCACAATGTACAAGTAAACACCAATTGTTTTTATCTAATTCACATTTTTTGAAACCCATATTGATAAATAAACTATCAATCCTCTCAAACCAAGTACTAGGAACCTATTTCAAACCGTACAAGGATTTCTTTAGTTGACAAACAAAACTAGAATCCTTCTCAAAACTAGGAGGTTTCTCTATATGAATTGCTTTATCCAGATCTTCATAAAGAAATGTACTTTTCACCTCCATCTATTGTACCTCTCATTCACGTAAAATATTAAGTGAAATAATCAATCGAATAGAGTTCATGTTTGTAGTAGGGAAAAGGTTTCAATGTAGTCAATTCCTTTATGTTGAGAAAAACACTTTGCAACCAAATTAGATTTATCTCTTTCAAGATCACCATGGTATGTGAATTTTCTCATCTCAAACCATCAGCACTTCATTACATTCTTTCCTTGTGGTCAAGGAACCAAATCCCATGTTTTATTTTTCATCAATAAGTGGTACTCTTAATTCATAAAATTCTTCCATTCAGGTGAACCATGTGCATCTTCATATGTATATAGATCACATGTTCCATTAGACAAACACTACCACATAATTTTGAGTTATAGTATTCCTTTGAGTAATTGATATCTCTTGCATCTACTCTAACTGCAATTTCAATTATCTTAGTATCCCATCGGAGTAGAAAAGTATTTTATAATGAGGAGATTCATGTATCAACCAATTCGCCAAAGGATTGCTTGGGGTTTCCAAAATTGGTAAGTGATTCCATATTTAATAATTGACTAAAAATTAATGTAGGCATGTGATTTAAATCTCAAGTCGATTCTCCAAAATAGTATTCAAGTGATCTTGTTTCTGTCACAATCCCTAAAGGATCAATACTCATCAAACCAGAAGAGGAATTCAACAGTTTAATATCTAAGGTTTCTTAGTATAATATAAGATATATTAGGATGATGATATATTATCTGATTGGGTCAAACAATATGTAAGCCTTCTACTCTTCAAAGTATCCCATCATAATCCAAGCATGACTCTTTGCGTCCAATTTCTTTCTGTAGTCATCTAAGATGTGCACCTACAAAATACATCCAAATGTTTTAAGGTGTCTAACTAATAGATTCTTCCACTTGTTTTCTCAAGAGAATTCATAGAAAAAACATATTTATTCATAATACGGTTCATTAGGCATTTTAAACATTAGATAGATTCTACCCAGAATCTAGTTGACAAACCTTTAGCATGGGGCAAACATTGTTCCATTTCGAACAAATTCTTATTTTCTCTCTTGACAAATCCATTCTACTGAAGTGTGTGACATATAGATATTTTCCAATATATATTGGCTCATGATATATATATATTAAAACTTCTTCTCACATATTATCCACGATTTTCTGATCTTAAATGTTTCATAGATCTACCATTTTTATTTTCATCTAATACCCTAAATTCCTTGAAATTTTCAAATAAATAACTCTTATTCTTCAATAAATATACCCAAATGTACCTTGAAAAATCATAAATCAAGGTTAAAATATGCCTCACACCTACTATCTATGGTTTGTTCAAGGAACCTAAATCATTGTAGACACGTTCCAACTAAGTCTTTTATCTCCATGCTTTCTTTCTCTCAAAGGTAGCTTTGTGATGCTTTCTAATAACACACCTTTCACATACTCCATTAGGGGGAATAAATTTTATGTAGTCCAATAACCGTGTTAATTTTAACCATCAATTCCAAGCTTCAAAAAATTTAGATGTCCAAGTGAGCCATGCCAAACTCTACTCCAATCATTGGTATGAGCTATGAGTGTGGTCAATTTAGAAGCTTTCTTGGAAAAATCATGGAACTTGTAAAATCCATATTTGGGATCAAGAACCCTACATTGATAGCTTCTCAAGTTTTCACACGTTTTAGGAAAAACCGATCTAGACAAAGTTCAACATTTTTTCCAATTTAATTAAGTTGAAGTACCGACAACAAATTTGCACTCAAGTTGGGTACATGATACACATTAGTGGCCACACCATTTTGACATTAAATGTCACCGCAACCAGCAATAGTAAGTGTGTAATTATATGCTACAAAACAATTCTTTTCTATAAATTCACTTAAGGATGAAAGAGAGAAACATCTTTATCCATATTATGTGTACAACTAGAAATGACTATCCACTCACTATGTATGTGAGCATGTAGGGATTGATAAGCATTAATAGAGAAAGTATACATGTCCACCTTAACTTCTAGAATTTGGTGTTGGAAATTAGTTGATCGTCCAATCATTGCATCTGCTTCATAGTTTTTTACCTTCCATTATTGACCTCTAGTCTTCTTACAACAAACCATCTCCATGTGTCTCAATTTTATGCAATAGTGGCATGTGTTCTTCCTTCTACATTTCTTAGTATAAGGTTTTTTATCATGATTATTCTTCTCATTATGGTAGATGTAATATTCAATTTTATTAAAGTCATTGTTGAACCCTTCATTTCTAGTCTTGTTGACCTTTTCCCTTAAATATATGGGCCTAATACTTGACTTGTTTTTCTCATCAAGTGATTAAATCAATTTATCATGTTCCCTAATCATGAATCCCAAGAATTAATCAAAAGTATAGTCCTTACCATCTTCTTTTCTAGATGTCTAGCTAGCATATAATCTCAAACAAAATATACCATAGGGTGTCTTGAGGTTCATGATGATCAATTCGATGGAATTATCGTCTTTCTTCAAAAATTTATTGCCACATTCACCCAAATTCAATTGTGACTCCTTGACAGAAGACAAGTAATTCTCAATTCTTTCAAAAGAGACATGATCCAGAGAGAGACTTTTTCAATCTACATAACCTAAACGTTATCGAATCGATTTTTTTTCCATTTTACTAGACCTAATGAGGGTAATTGATCCCACTTGTATGAAAGAAAATATCTCTTGAAATGTATGTGGTAATGACTCCTACATCCTCATACTTCTTCCCAACCAGGATAATTTTTTGTTGACCATTATTTGGATCTAGAATCACAATATTCAAAAACTACCAATGTGCCTTGATTTTTAGAAAGGTCTCCATATCTTGTTCCCATATTCAATAAATGATATAGATAATGATTCCAACAAGAGGTAATGTCAATAGACATAGTTACAACTTTTAAGCACAAACTAGCATAACACAACATAAAATACTTCAAAATGAATTGAGGCATATGCTATCACATAAGGAAATTGTAACCATTTTCCACTTACACATACATCTCTTTATGTAATAAACTCTAGGATTCAATTGAGGAAGAGTAGGTCAACATACTTGGGTCATAACACATAATAAGATCCATTGTTTTCACTATATTTTGTGCCATAGTTGATTGCTTAGTCAGTTAACTAGTCGACTCCTAATTAGGCAGTTATCCTAATCGACTAGGTCATGTAGTTGACCATTTAGTATACTACCATCTATCAATGGCCTATATCTAGAAGATCCAAAGTTATGATGAACTATAAAATCCTATTGTTCCAACAAAAAATATAAATGTTGTGAATCTCAATCACTTTTTGGAATTATATCTAGTTGTGACTATCCAAATAAAAAATCACTTTATGATATTTGTCAGCATAATTTTGTATGGATAATTGGAATAAATGGAATATCAATCCATTTGTAGGGGATATCCAATTAAGGGAATTTTTTGTCATTTCTATACCAGAGACTCAATGGAGCATTGTGTTAACCCATCTTGAGTTTATGGATCATAATGGTATCTAATGAGTAAGGGGTGAATATCATACCCACTCTATACTAATTCAGTACCATGCAAAATTACTCCAAAATTCTCATTTTTATCTCTTATCTATGGTGAACTCAATGAACTTCCATTGTTGACTATAGAGACATGATAGCAAGAAAAATATTAAAAGTTGTCCTTTGTTTTATATGAAGATGGGAAGCCTTGTATTCTAACATAAAAAGGAGGGAAAATTTGTCCTACTTTTTCTTTGGTTTAGCTTTGGATAAATCTCAAACCTAGATTATTTACTTACAATGACATGGAACATAGTGGATTGATCTCCAACTTCATTTTCCTATCCCTTGGTATCCCTTTAAAGAACAACCAAATGAAGCCACTTTCTAGGGAACTATATATAAATGAATGGGTTACTATGAAATATGGGCACAAGGTCACCCTTCATGCAACCAAATTAGAATCTATTTGTACTCTTCACCACCTACTCCATATGATTTTGAGAATTAGAAACAAGAGTACATGGTTGAATAGGTTTGTTCAACTTAGGGGAGATGACAAGTAATTGTTTTGGCCACCTTTTGATAACCTTTTTTTCTCATCCATGAATCCTTTTGCCTATTCTTAACCTTTATATTGGCATGTTTGTCATTGAAATCAAGATATTGGCTCAAAGGTCCTTTTCATTACATATATTAGTATTTCTTTAATTTCTATTACAATATTAAGTACAGTGGTATAATTTTTGTTTGTATTTTGAATAAAAATTAAGCTTGTTGTAGGTATATTTTCTATGAAACATCCCGTATATCATATAGGTACTCTCGGATAACACAATGGATATAAAAATAGTGCCACAAAATTTTGGAGGAAAATTAACTTTTTGTAATTCCCATGGATCACATGAGTTGTTACATAACTGTATTGTTAATACTTATGAGTGGGTTTATAATAATTGGGCATGCCTGTAAGGGTATGCACTGAGCCAATTTTTTTCCTTTCAAATGTTTGGTTTTCTCCTTTCAATAAAAATAAATCCACGGATTATAATTTCTCTACGAAATGGAACTAGAATAGTATACCCTTGTTATTAAAGAAATGGTCATCTTCATCCAACTCATAGATAGTATACCCTTGTAATTAAAGAAATTGTCATTTTCATTGAACTCATAGAGTAAAAGATGTGATTCCACTCCCATCAAGGTTAAATGGTTGAGTCTATCCCTTTATTTTGGTCCAACAAGGTATTTAAGTAAATATGGAACTCTTTAGGGAGATATATTGAGTTAGATATGAGATTTAAAGCCATAAGTAATTTCCCTATTGCTAGGATTCTTGTGGATTTGGATCTCAAAGACAATTTAACTAAATAAATCACCCTTTATAAGGTTTCCAATTCCATATTGCAGCCACTGAATTATTATGGACTTCTCTTTCAATGCATAAGGTGTCACAGATATAGTTACTTGGTAGCATCATGTGACTTTCCATTTCAAAATAAATTGTTGGTTGTGAAGGATTCCAATACAATATGTCCTAAATCAAAGTGTGGATGGGAGAATGAGGTATTTATTGTTGTTAATCTTGTCTCAATTTTTAAATAAGGGGTGAATCTAGCAAGGATGTTTAATCCTGTTAGGTTGGAGGAAGCCCAAGAGGATTACATTGCTTTGGATATTTAAAATTATTGATCAAAATCCAAGAATGATTTCAAGGACTATGGTCATTATTTGGAGAATATTCAAGTCTATCTTGGAGATAAGTCTTCCAATTTGTTGATTTCTTTGAACTCGATTTTCCCAAAATTTTGGGGGGTGGGATAAGTATAGAACCATTTCTCTCTAAGGGGATGGGAAGGATATTTGAAAACTCTTAGGGTTTGGTTATATGATATCCATTACATAAATAAATGTATTCCTTCATTATCGAGAGTCAATATGATGTGGGAAAACCTATTAATATTATTTATCTTCCATCCTCCAAGTCGTTTTTCTAAGAACCTCCCTCATAATAAATATTAGACCATGGTCTTAAGATATAACCTGGGGGGTAGGAAGGAAATGTCTTCCAATAAAATGTGAGAGGTAAAACTAGGTATTTCCTTATTCTATATAAAATAAGGTAAGGCGGGATGAGTTAAAAAATCCCATGAGTTTGGAACACGCTTGGCACAAGAGAAGGCATTTTATGAATTTCTTTCTAGAGAAATGAAACTCAAATATGAAGGCCTTATGATTTCCCTATAAACCAATTGTATAGGTTTGGTTAGTATCTCCAAAATATGGCCCTTAATATACTTGTAGATCCTCATCTTCTAGGCATTTTGTTAGTTCAAGAAACCATAGTATATGGAATCAAATTTGTTTCAGAATTGGAAAAATTGCTTGGGGTTGGAATTTATGTCTATGTATGCTTGTGGTCAATTGGGTGGACTAATAGTTGGTCTTTATTCATGTAATTTTTTCTACATTAAATATATGTATGTTTCCTTAGGATTGGGCATTCTATTTTATTCCCAAGAGTTGACTAAGGAGGTCATTGTGTTAAATATGTTAGGCCCCTATTTCGATAAAGTGGATTTTTGGACAACTTAATTATTGCAAGAGATTTGAACTTCTCATTAGGTATGGGATAAAAGAAAGGCCCTATAGAATAGGTAGGCCATATTACATATTTCTTTATTCAAATACTAGAAGAAAAATGGTTATTAGACATATAACTTATCAAGCTCAATTCTACTTGGAAAAATAATAGAGTAGGGGAAGATATGATCACTAAACGACAAGGCATGTTCCTTCTCTTATAGGGGATTCTGAATGACTAAATTGGGAGGAATTGTAGATGATTTTGGACAATTTCTAATTATTTTGGATATGGTCAAGACTAGGAGGAAACACCCTTTTAAATTCAATTCTTCATAATTGGAGGATATGGGTTTTGTGAACTCGATCAAAGGAAAATGGAGTATTTTTTCTAACTCAATAAGAGCTACAAACCCAATATGATATGAAGAAAACTTAAGAATATTGAATCATGTGGTGATAGCTTGGAGTCATAAAAAATATTAAAAAATAATAAGAATTAGTAGAGGTGGAACTTTAGTTGGAAGGTATGTTTAATGACAATCCAATGGGTTATGTTAGAGGTGGGTAGACTACAACAGAGGAGGATAAATATTCTGGAAGACATGGAAGCAACTTGGAGGTTAACAGGTATATCCCTTTGGCTCAAAAAAAAGGACAAGATAGTACCAAACATTTTCTCCATTTTTTTAATCACGAGAAAAATGTGATTACCATTTGAAAAATTAGAAGGAATAATTTTTAGGTTGTCTCCATAGTTGTTCTAATTTGTTAGGAATGGATTAAACATTTTCAAGAATCTTACAAAGTGAAAATAGGGAAACAATAGGTAAGATTGTTTAGATGACATATTATTTCCCTAGATTTGAAACTCGAGAAGCTAATGAGAGACTTTAGAAGTTATTTCAAAAGGGGAGTTTCAAAAGGCATTACATATATTTATGAAGGACAAGACTCTTGGGATTGATTGTTTTCCTATAGAATTTGTCACGTGAATTTACAAAGTTATTGAGGAGCCGTTTCTATGGGTCATTGAGGGTTCTACAGTCAATGGGAGGGTGTTGGATACCTTTAACTCTAATTTTACTTCCCTCACTACCAAATTAAATAATCCCTCTTCCTTTGAAGATTTCATGCATAGTTTCTTCTATAATTGTATTTATAAACTAATTGCTAAGATAATTGCATTGAGGGTGAAGGATATGCTATCATAGTCAATCTCTTAAGATAAATTTGGGTTCTTGTCCAGAAAACAAATACATGAAGTCATAGTGGTGGCTCAAGAAGGATTACACTCCATAAAAACTAAGTATATTTATCTATGGTATTCAAGGTCCATATTTCTACGGATTATGACAAGTTCATCTAGTTGTATTTGAGATTAATGAAAATTCACTTGGGTTTCTTCACTCAATTCATTAATTGGGTTATGAGTTGTATTACTTCATTGTCCTATGCCATTTTTATTAATGGATATGCTTCAAGTTTTTAAGACTTGGAAGAGAATTGAGTCATGGCTACCCTCTTACTCCCCTATTGTTTTCAATAGTTGCAAAGGATCTAGTTAAGTTTTTGTTAGAAGCTAAAATAATAGGGGTTTTGAAAGAAATAATGATAAGAAATATGATAGTTTATCCCATTTTCTCTTTATGGATCATTTCCTCCTATTCTTTGATGGTTCAAGGAGAGATTCCTTGATACTTAAGGATATATTAGATATGTATTGTACTACGACAGGGTTGTCTTTAAACATGTTGAAGTTAACCATCTCCTATCCTGGAGTCATTGAGGACATTATATTATGTTTAGAATAATTCATTTTTCAACGAATCAAATTATAAGAATACCTAACTTTATCTAGAGTTTTATATAAACCAAATGACTATTGTAGGAAATATTGGGAATGGCTAGCCACAAAGGTGGAAAATAAGCTATTTTTCTAGTGTAATATGTGGTTAACAAGAAGAGGAAGGCATATTTTAGTAAAACCAATGATTGGAACTATTATTGTGCTTTGAATGCCATTGGCCTTTATTCCTAAAAGAGTGTTAGACACATTTAGAAGGATAAGCTATAAATTCATTTGGTCTAGGAGAATGGATAAAAGAGGCATTTCATAGTGAAATGGAAAAGAATTGCAATCTCAAAAGAGATGTGGGACTAGGGACTCAAAAACATATTTAATTTTTCTTTGGCTCTCTTAGAAAAAATGTATGGAGATTGATATGAAGTGAAATATTATAATAAACACACAAATATATAGTGCCTTCTTATATAGAGAAATGGATAATATCTCCTTCAAAGTGTCTGAATAATGTTGTAGTTATTTGGAAGGGAATGGTTAAGTTCTTTCCTCTTGTTGGAATATGGCTTGTTTGGAAGGTAGGTAATGGAAGAAGGATAAGGTTGGGTGAAGATCCTTGAGTTGGATGTGGGGAGAGATACAAGCTTCTATATCACTTGAACATGACATTAAAAGAAAATGGCTTATTTACTTTGAATAAAATAGTTAATCATGACTTGAATTTCATACGGAGTTAGGAATACAAGACTACATAACAACTAGTGCTCTAAGGAGAAGATGCCATCCTATGGGAGGCATATATTACAAATATTAGTCATGCTAGGTTAAATGAGGAGCATAGTGAACTAATTTGGTCCAAAACCTTCTCGAAGGATATCATATGTCAAATCTTGGATGTAAGACTTTGAGTAAAGAAGACTTTGTAGAAGTTTGAACCTAAGTGTAAAATTTTTTATAGAAGTCTAAGTGTCCTCTAAAATAGTATCTCCATGTGGTTGGCATTAAAAATAAGGTGCTAATTTCTTAAAAATTGTAGAAAAGGAATAAGAAAGGGGTGTGTATATGTCCCTCGTGCAGGGCTATTAATGAAATTTCCCAAAAGTTGATTTTCTATTGTTATTCCTCTCAAGTTTGGAAAGAAATAGATTTTCTAGAAGGCTACCATGGTGGAGGGAGGGGAAATTTTGTTGATGAATGATTCTAAAGGTGGTTTGAGATCTTTTTAATAAAAATTTATAAGATTCTATGTATAATTATTGGTTGAGCCCCGGATGGGGTGACACCTAGATGATCACAGGAGAATAATGATGATGTGATGGGTAGCGGTCTGGTGGGTGCCCCAAGGGTAATCGAGGGTCCTGAATCCATTGCTACAATAAATTGCAATTTTAACACTGAAAATATCATTTTCCCAACAAATCATGTTGTCGGATTCCGACCAAGATTTCTTGGAAATATGCAAATGGTCTAGAGATTAGCCAACTCTGCCATTAATACGTTGTCACATCCATACATTTGGAGGTATAGTGCATTCAAGTGCGCAAATCCCATGTGTAATTACAGTTTAATAACACCCAAGGTAGCTACTTCCAAATTGTTCCAGCCTTTGATGGCCCCAATCATAGCCATAAGAGTTATACCAAGCTCTTTTTATCCACTTGTGATGATATTCCAGGTGTTGTAAGGGATAACCACCAAGAGAATCATCAATGGGTTCTCGTCGAAGTGATTTTTTCCATGTTGCAAGATTGAATGAGCACCTCTAGTCATCAGGGTGGTCATCGCAGAGATCATTCTATGGCGATGGATGGAAGTAATGTATCCAGACACCTAATTCGCATGGTGGATACCCTCCTAGAAATAAGGAATGATATTTGATGCCTACATGAGGATATGTAGGCCCATGTTCAAGACATGGCTTACTAATTTTAAGCGATTGTGGAATGGTGTATAGACATTAAAGTTTTAATCTTCCCTTACCTCATTTCCTTATGGAGGTTGACACAGACGACTTAGTTTCAGATGCTCCAAACCCTATTGTGACAATGGAAATGGAATCTCAGGCTCTTGCAAAAGATGGTAATGGTAAGCAATGGAAGGCTTCGAAGGTTATGGGTGCTAAGGAAGAGGATGTAAATCCAATTGAAGCTCCAAAGGGTGGAATCTATGATGTGCATAGAACCATACAAGAAAATGTGTGATTCTCCAACAATAAAGTGTAATCCCTTCTATGACATAGGAGTTTGGACTCGGGATCGCAGATGGAGGAAAGTAATGGCTCGATATTGTTGCTCAATTGGGTTTAGAATGCAGCTCAACTTATTTTCTTGCTTCATAAAGCTCATTGGTTTTAGTTTGTTCATAGTTCCTTATAATATGTCTATAATTCAATGGTTTATCACAAACAATTCTAGTTTATTAGAGAAATTCTGAAAATATTTTTGTGCAATCCTGATAGAGGTAGTTTTTAGATGTATTTGTTTCTAAGTAATCCTGGTAGAGGAGGTTTTCATATATCTCTTTTCCATAGAACTTAGTTGAATCATGGGGAGAGTGATAGATTTTGTTTCATTCATGTTTTGGAACAAGGCTTGGATCATTTCTTCTTTTGGAATACCCAAGTTCGTATCAATGTATGTATTTATAAAAAAATTACCATGTAATATTATAAGAACTAACTTACAAAAATATTGTTGCTTGAGGAATTTACTTTCAACAAATTCTAGCCTATTTGAGGACAGATTCATGTTAATCATTCATTGTGCTACAAAAAGTTGGAATATTCTCATTAGTTTTCCATAGCTCAATGCCATTAAACCTCCAAGTAGTATTGAAGAAGAAGCCATAGATAAGTTTGGGTTTTGGGTTTACTTTGATTGGAAGTAGAATATGATCCACATATTGGTGAAGCAAGACATGTACTTCATTTGTCAGATTCTTATTTTTTTAAATTCAAAGTAGGCCTAGGAAATGGGTTTAACAAAATAGAAAAACAAATGGACCAATACAACCACATCACATAAAAGTATAGCTTTCCCTTTGTTCCTAGAAGGGGTAAATCCATATTGGATGGAACTAAGAAGAGGATGGCTCAAGGGTTAATTGACAAATGCAAGGGCCCGATCTTGACATTGGAAAGATTATTAGAGGGTCAGAAAGAGAATATTAGTAGTGAAGAAAAAATATTATGGTATCATCATCCTGCAAAATTGGCTCATGTTCACCGACAAGACTCAGTGAACCTATCTCAAACTCCTTCGATTCCTCGAAGTAGTCTCTGGAAGGAGGGAATCATGTTCTTGTTTAGCCTCGGTTTCCTTTTTTCTATTTAAGTAAGTCTCATCCCACGCTTTTGCATTTGATTTTACAGTTCCAATCTTTCATTTTGCAAGTGGTGACTAGAATGGGTCCTTAAAGGGTATATTTCCTCTGACTTCTTTGGATCTATCTTGGTCGAGGTTTGTTTTTAATTACAAGTTTTCCCTCCTACCCATGTTGGTCCAGATTTGACCTTGGCATCCATCCCCATGGATTCGGAATCCTCATAGGATTCGAACGTGGATGCCTTCCTATATAATCTATGATCAAGAAACGGTATTCATCTTTCTGATATTGATAATGGATTCAAGGGGATAGGGTTATCAATTGAGCAGACGAGACCTAAGAAGGGTATGGGAAGAAAATATTTCATTTCAAAAGAATAGATGTAATCCAAGCAATATGTGGCCACTAACCATCAAACCACAATAGATTAGTTTCTTAGAGAATTGTTCGCCCAGTCAAGGGTTCCCAAATGAAAATTATCTCCTTCAATTACTAGGGGTTGGAGAACCCATCCAAAAAATTGTCCTTGTAGAGGTTGATTATTTCTCCAAAATCCAACCATTCTATTAGTTCAAGGAATGTTAGAGGAAGAGGAGGTTGTTTCCTCTCTTTTAGGATCTATTCTTAGAGATTGGTATTTTTCAACAATTGATGCACAAGGTAGGTTTGGGGGTCTGGAAATATCCCAAACAGGGAAAATTATTAAATTGTTGGGGAGTGGAGGCAAGGTTAGGTTTCGAAGTGCAGTTGAAAGAACTAGAATGCATATTGATTGTTCTAAATTTATATGGCCCCTACTTGGGTAGGACTTTTAGGACATGATCTTAAGAAATTCTTTGCTCATATCAGAAATCTCATTATAGGGGAATATTTGAATCTCACCTTCAATGAAATTGAAGTATGGGTACCTAAGGAAGTGACGGACCCTCTGATGAACTTTTTCAAGTAAAATTCAAGGATCTCCATCTAGTAGATCTAGAACTTGTAAAGATGAATCCAACCTTGAGAAATAAGAGAGTAGGGGAGAACAATATTTCTAAGAGATTGGATCATTTTATGGTGGCAAAGCCATTAGTAGAAATCAAATTGTTGATAAGACACTCGGTTGGATACAAGGGTGATTCAAATCAAGTTCCATTTTTTCTTGAAATTCATAATAGGGGTCGTAAATCAATGATCCCATTCAAATTCAACTCTTCTTGGTTTACAGACAAAGAATTTCTTGGGTTAGTATGGGAATCTTGGATTCCTCTAAATCTAGGATTGGAAGTGTTAGCAACAAAATAATTTGCAAACAATATCAAAGAGATTAATAAAGATGATTAGGTGGGATCATAAAAAAAGCTATAGGAAGAAGTTGATCTCAAAGAGGTGGAGGATTCCCTAAATATCATCTTTGACTCGGAAGAGAAGGGTATTTATCACAACACACAAAAGAGGCCTTATTTCAGCTGTAAGGGAGAAAGAAAGAGATCTTAACAGATAAGGAAGAAAATTGGAGGTTGAAGAGTTGGGCTATATGGCTTGTGAGTGGAGATGAGAATTTTTTTTATTTCAATCTTATGACAAAGGCAGATGGATCTCTAACACTATTTTTAGTCTAAAGGACAAAAAAGGAAGAGAGGTCCAATATTTCGAAGTACTGGCTCATATGGGAAAGGAACAATTAAAAACCCTTTCAATGGAGCAATGAGTGTGTCCGTAGAAAATATTGTTCACAATACCCAATTCTTTCCAAGAGTCATTACTGAAGAAGATAATCAAGATCTAATTTCTGAAGTTATTGAGGATGAGCTCAAGAAAGTTTTGGATGAGACAAAATCCCAGGTTCGGGTGGGATGCTGGTGGATTTTTTTATTCGGTTATTCAAGATAATGGGGTCTAATCTACTTTTGGTAGTGGAGGAATCCATACATCTAGGCCATATGTACACACCCTTCAACTCCACCTTTATATATTTAATCCTAAAAAGTGACAATGCTCAATCCTTTGATGAGTTATGTCCCACCTAGTTGTGTAGTGGTATTTATAAAGTGGTGGAAAAAATCATTGCCTCACGAATTAAGGTAATTCTTTCAAAGATAATTTATAGT
The DNA here is from genome assembly GCA_001517045.1 of Pseudotsuga menziesii. Classification (NCBI taxonomy): domain Eukaryota; kingdom Viridiplantae; phylum Streptophyta; class Pinopsida; order Pinales; family Pinaceae; genus Pseudotsuga; species Pseudotsuga menziesii. The sequence goes on from LPNX010212835.1 coordinate 292,868, forward strand.
GAACATTTTGGTTTTCTTGAAGGGAGACAAATCTGCGAATCCATTAGAGTTGCACAAGAAGACCTCTATAGCATTAAAATGTGACATCTCAAAGGGGTAGTGTTAAAGATCGACTTGTCTAAAGCCTATGATTGTGTGAGTTGTATTTACATTCAGATGATTTACATGCGTTTAAATATTCGATATCAAACCCCTTGTTTCGTCATTATAAATCTCTTATGCTCATTGTAAAATGGGGAGTATGGTTGACTTAGAACTCTACAATATTCCAAGAAAAGGAGTATTCTCCTAAGGTAATAGCATCTATGGGAATGAACATTCTCTCCTTTTTCCACAAGAAAAGGGGTGTTCTAGAGTCTGAATTGTGTAAGAAGAATCGATTGATAAATCTTCTCCTTGGGCATTTTTTGATGGGGCATCCTAAGGAGATCCACTCATTTATGGTTGAGGGGTAGTCTTGTTCCTAAATGAAAACCATTTCGTCCACATCAAAATGGGCCTTGGTTTGGGAACAAATAATTACGTTGAATTAATGGCCTTGAAGCTTTTGCAGTAATATTCCTTAGAGAAAGGCATCTGAAACATCAATGTATCTGGACACTCAATGCTAATTGTTAACTATGATAAGGGAACTTAGAGGTGTCATAATATTTAGTTGATATCAATATTATATGATGTTTTTTTCTCTAAAACAACAGTTTGATCAATTTTCTTGTTGACATGTTTACATGGAACACAATTCTACATCGGATGGCTTGTCTGAAGTAGACATTCTTCTAGCTCTTGGGTAGTGGACCATTTCTAAACATAAGGATGGTGTAGGCTGTGAATTCTACCATGTACCTTTTCATGAACAACCAACAAAAGGGGTCATACATGAATATTGAAAAATATATATTTTTGATAGAAATAGCAGGCTAGTCTAGGCCTTTTCAGCTCAAACTTTCTGGAACTTACGTATTCGAACATCATCTTGAATGTATATTCTCCTCTTTGTAGACCTATGTGGTGTTATAAGGCCTAGAGATGTTTAAGCATTGCAGGGACCTTTTCACATAAATCTTTTTGGAATTATAGAATGTAACACTCTATGTGTCACTTCTAGGGTGGATTCTAATGCCCCTTAGCTCTGAAGGATACATACATAAGCATGTTTATGAATAATGCAATTTTGTTCTTATCTAACAATAAAATTATGGGTTTTTTTTTTTTCTGAGAAAAATGTATTAATATCTTTAAAATTAATAATCATGTTAGTTGTTAAAAAAAGTATTTGGAAATTACAAGTCTTTACTAATAATTAAAATGATGAAAAGTTTACTTTCTTATGAAAATATTATTTGATATCCCATTTCTGAGGGGTAGTGGCTTTCAAGTTGCAATTCATGTCTATCTCCTTCTCTCACATATGTATCTAAAGAAACTTCTAAACTAATACTTTATCCAAAGAAACATTGTCTTTAAATCCTAAAATTGACAAGTTGTGGAAGATTAGGATAGGCATTGTATCCATTATCTACATACCTTTTTTTTTCTTTATGTACTTTGTATTACCTTTGGTTTTTCGTTGAAGAAAATGGTGAATGATGTACAAAATAAATGTAAGTGAAATAGAAAAGAAATGTTTTTGAAGATCCTAATTTGAAAGAGAGTTTTTTATCTTTAAAATAAAGTAATGCTTCCCAACATAGAGGATTTTTTTATATATTTTATTAAAACTTATTTTTAATAAACAAATACTCACAAATTCAAATATATGTGATACTTCACATTATTATGGTTAACCAGGGTACTTTCAATGGTCGGTCACTTAATATATAAACAACATTCTATTGTTAGGTTATTTTTTTTAATTATTATTTTATATGTATTTTTAATTTGTTAGGTTACTTTTTAAAATTATTATTTTATATGTATTTATAATTTAAAGATTTGTGTTTTTAAATTTTTATTGTTTATTTGTTTATGATTTGTGGGATTAGCCTATGGTTTAAGAAATATCTACAACATAAAAATCATAAAATGATGTATTTAATGAGATATAAATAATACTTGATTTTTATTTTATTTTTTAAAATTAGTATTTATATGTATTTATAATTTAAAGTTTTTTTTTTTTAATTTTTTGTTTGCTAGTTTGTTTATGACTTACGGGATTAGCCTATGGTCTAAGAAATATGGGCATCTAAGATATCAAACTCACATAGTGATGGCACTAGCTTGGGTCACACCAACTCTTAACATGATTGGACTTTTAAGTGTTTCCTCTTGACTATTAGCTATCCTCAATTTTAATTTTGTGTTTGCTAGTTTGTTTATGACTCATGAGATTAGCCTATGGTCTAAGAAATATGGGCGTCTAAGATATCAAACTCACATGGTGATGGCACTAGCTTGGGTCACACCAACTCTTAACATGATTGGACTTTTAAGTGTTTCCTCTTGACTACTAGCTACCTTGAGGATTCAAACTTGGGTCACTAGCTTGGGTCACACCAACTCTTAACATGATTGGACTTTTAAGTGTTTCCTCTTGACTACTAGCTACCTTGAGGATTCAAACTCGGGTCAATGTGTAAAAAAGAATTGAAGGATCCATGATTTTCTCAAAGTGTAGAAACCTTGACTAATGTATTAATTCTTAAGTTTGCAACCATAAAATGTTTGGCAATTTTTTTTTTGTAAAAATATTCATATTCCTAAGGAATCTATATAGTTTTTGACAATTTTGGTGATTTTTAGAGTAAAAAAAATTATCCCATATAAATTGGACAAACAAACTTTGAAAAATGCATACTTATAAATCTTTTTTTGGAAAAAAATCTAAAAATAACCCATAGATTAAATTTCTTTCCTAAAATTGTCTTTACATATGAAAACCAAACATACTATTAAATTTAACTATATTTTTTCAATTATTATTTTATATGTATTTTAATTTATTTATAAATTAAATATTTATTAATATAAAAAATAAAAGTATTCATCTTAATTATTAATATTTTGATTAATTAACCCTTCGTTCTAACTACGTTAATGTTTAAATAAAGTATGATATAAAATAAGATTATTATTACAAAGAGAAGAAACTAAAAAGGTAAAGATCCATTTACATGCCTTAGTAGATGCTTTTATCTTTATAAGTTTATTTGATGGGGTAGAAAATGATGGAATGTGTGAGCTAGGTATGATTTTGAAGATCAAAATGAGAATGAGAGTTGGTCTTAAGATTATCATAAAAGTAAAATGTATTATTCTTTCTAGTGTAATGTGGTTTGCTAAAAAAGAGAAATCTACAATATACACTTGAAATCCATAAGCTACAAAGAGGAAATTTTTCGGTTGTATCTAGTTTTAAAGAAGCTAAGGGTGTGGAGAGTGAGGACTCGAAAGATTTCAGCAGGTCAGGGAGGTTTTTATTAATTACATGTTTTTCATAATTATATTTATTAAAGAAAATTTATTTATTTCTTTTTTTTAATTATTAATATATATAATTTCTTTCTTTAATTCTATTTTTTTTATGAAATCTCTTTTGTATCTTTTCCAATTAATAAATTATTTTAAAAAACAAAATAACATAATTCAGTTTAATCACAACAATCCCAAAACTAGTTTTTCTAGTGTTCCTACTTACTTGGATATTGTTCCATCCTTGTTACATAAAAACAAATGGGGATCTAGGTATTACAGTCAGTTTCCTAGATTTTTAGTGCTTAAAAGTATGGTTTTCTTTGTTAAATGTTTTGTGTGTTTTAATTTTTTCAAATTTTACCATTCTTATCATAAAAAAATTCTTAAACTTTTTATTTTGGAATGTTAAAATCATTATTTTTTTATGTAAAAAGAAATTTAACACGTTGAATTATCTTTAATATGGGCATGATTGTTAACACTAACAACACAAAAGTTATTATGCTAATTTTGTATATGACAATAACAACTTGGAGGGAGTTTCTTCTTACAAATATCTCAAAGTTGATATATGATCACAAGCTCAACTCGAACTATAGCATTGAGAAAATGATTAATGGAGGGTGGAAAGCTTATTTTAGTTTTGAAAACAATTGTAAATCACCAAACCTTGTGATAGAAGCTCATCTTTGAAACCCTCATCACTCTCGTTATCTTGTATGGCTATGAACTTTGGGGTTGCGTCATCTCTAGAGATTCCTAGAGAAAGATTGAGCAAATTCATAAGTGTTTAAGAACTTATAACCTTGAAATTAAAATCAAAATGCCTTACCCTATTCTCCTGATAGAAGTGGTCCTTCTCCCCATTGAGAGCATCACTATGACTAGGTACCTGATGTACAGATACAAGATATATAACATGGTAGACCAAGGAATCCCTAAAGTTGCTTTAAATTCCAATCAACACCACCTGCATCTCAAGAGAGGTTGGTAGAAAGACACTATGGCCTGGTTAAACCATTGGAGGATTGACAAAAATGTCGCTTTGCAAAATATCAACAACATTAAAAATATTATTACATCTAAGTTTTAAAAAAAATAAGGCACAAAAAAAGGATTTAGAGCTTAAAGGGAAAATTAAGATAATATAAGGAGGTCACTAACCTTAATCTACAATATCAAATGTGTCTCTCTAGTTTAGCTAGCTTGAAGAAGAAAACTAATATAGCCAAAAGAAGAACAAACTCTCATGAGCTTCATAGTGAAACAAGGCATTGGACAATTCCTAAAACACTGTGAGAGGAAATGATTTGTCATCTTTAACACCCCGGTTTTGACCCCGATGCATTAGATGTGTATGATGTATATATTGTAATGATCATGGTGCAGAGGTAAAGGCCAAGGCCCCACCATTGATTGGTTATGCTATGTTTTGGATTTACATTGTCACCGATGGTATGTCAGGGCATGTAGCATATATTAAGTTTGTCATCATGTCAATATGCATCTCTAATTAAAATGAACCTGACCAGCTATGCTCGCTGCAACCATAATGAAAGGGGCATGATTTTCACAAGGATAAGGGTGGGGGAAATGTCAAACCTTGGCCAATGAGGGAAAAATTCATGTGTCATTTTTCCTTGTCTTATCCCACTACCACCTTAAAACGTTCAGTTGAGTAGTTGGGGGCATTTATTGTTTTGGGAGTGGGGGTGGCAGGATTGTCATTCCTTGCCCATTCGCACACTCCACCAGCAATGAACCTCACGATGGGTAGAGAGATGACTACGCCTCTCATTCCACGCACTAGAGGGATGCCATTCTTGCCTCGGCTGTTCAATTCTCACGCACAGGAGCTTTCCTGGTTTTACCCACGCAGTTTTTTTTTCCTCTACGGATTTGCGGATGGTGTGGTTGTATACATTCCTCACAGGACGATTTGTGGGTTCTGCATTGTTGCTACTCACGTAGCAAGTTGGGAGCCGTTTGGTCATTGTCACCCACGATTTTCTCCTGTGGAGAGCCATTTTAAGATCAGGGACTGTGTGTAAGTTTACCTCACTGATTTCTGGCTCGTGCATGTGTGTTGCCCTCTGTATTTTGGGGTCTGGTGCAAGTTTCCCTCATGCACAGACTGTTTGGAGTTGTTTTCCCCACGTTCACTAATACGTTTGGGACTGTATAATTCGCTTGGGACTCGTTTTCCCCTGTTAAGCTATAATTGCTGATTGATTGCATGTGTGCAATGGTTGGTCTTCGGATTGTGTTGGGAGCAGGGATGGGGGCTTGGTTTGCTTGATAAACCTGGTGGCTGGAAACCACACAGACAGGGCTAGGGGGCTGGCTTTCTTCTCCACAACCCCTGAATAGCACTGGAAGGGAATGCAGGGCCTGAGGGACTGTGTAGCAGAGAAGGGACTGATTCCTTGTGTTGGGTGTGTGTGGGTGTCTTAGAAGTCAGGCTAGTTCTGGTGTAGGTGTTCTTGGCTTTGTAATGAGCCCACCAGCTTAGCATTTAGCTTTTCCCAGCTCCCTAATGGCCTGATAAACCTAACCATGTTGGCTTGGTTGTCTTGTTGATGGCCTGATAAACCCAACTGTGTTGGCTTGGCTGTGTTTTGTGTATCATTGGCTATGTGTAAGCCTGCTTGTTCCCTTATTCTTGGAGAATCATGCCCAGCTCGAGGGTGGCAGCGTTGCTGAGAGATTAAGGAGCACGCTGGCCTATGGTTGGGTGGAACGTTGCAGCGACGTAGCTGGTTGCGGAACGAGTTCTTCATAAGATAAGTAATCTTGCCTATTTTACTTCTGTAACCATAATTTCTGTTAATGAATGTGATGAGCATGTTGAATGAATGCTTGTATGAATGTATGATTGCTTCCGCTGTGTATGATAAATAATTGCATCTGTGTATGTTCTACCTCAATGCATCTTGTTATCAGCATTTTAGTATTTTATGCCTTCACATGTTCATGGGGCTGGTAGCCCAGATGGTTAACGCCATGGTAGCGTCCTCTTCGTCGGTCAAAGGGACGGGGACGTTACATCATCTCTGTGAGACTAAGAGCATTGAGGATGATAGTCACTTTCTCTTAGAGTGCCCTGCATACCCCCACATTAAATCACACTTTCACAACCTTCTAACTTGTCAAAACTACGGTGACCTCGATACGCTTCTTTCTAAGTTTTTTGAGCACAGGAATAAAATTCTTCAACAAACTAACTAATTTCTTTCTTTTTTCTTAAAGTTAGATATACCAAAGTTGGACTCAATAAATGCTAACCATCTTCATCAATGACTTTAAACTTTAAAATATCAATTTTAATAACATTTTAAAACTATAACTAATAACATTTTTTAATTAATTAATATAAAATCTTTACTAAAATTGTGATTTTTCATTATTCTAATTACACTTTTATTTAATAAATGAATTTTAACATTGCAAAAAAAAATTCAAACCAATTTAATAAAAAAGTTGATCCAAATTATGAAACATTTCCCATAATTTATATTTGTAGACACACTTATTTGAAATTGAGATTGAGGAAGTGTCTTGATGTAAAACCCAATCCTAACATGTCATGACAGTTTTTTGTTTAGTAATCTGGGACATCGACTTGTTTTATTTTGTTGTGATTCTGGTGTTTTTGGATTGTTTTTATGTGAAACTATGATGTTTATACATTAATACACTTTACGATTTTTTGAAGACTCTTAGAGAATGTAACTATTATCGTTGATCTTTTTGACACGACCTTATAATATATATGGTTGTTTTTTTCTCTGAAAAAAAATCCTATCATGGGGAGCAGGGATAGAATTTGATGGGTAAATTCCTGTCATGGGTCAATTTATCCGTCAAATACAGCTAAGATTTTAGGGAGACCGTCAAAATCTGGCTTAGAATACAGAAAACGTTTCAGATTTTGATTGTTACCGGCAATTTTGACGGGTGTCCGCCATTTGAAATTCCAAGCCTGATGGGGAGCGTAAGAACACGACCAGGCTCCAAATTTGAAGCCTTCAGGGCCCGTCAAGGGCCCTTTTTCCCGTCATAGAAGACCGGTTTTTTTTTTAACATGCGAATTAAATTCAACTATTGAATATGCCCGTCAATCAGGAAATAGTAAAAGCTTTTTAAAAATTTCAGTAGAAGGGCTGATCCAAAATTTTCCCGTCAATAGTTTTTAAGTAGGCTAAGTCAGGGGACAGCTGGGGGTCGGGCCTTGTGCCATGTGAATAGTGGACCCCTCGACGAGTCGAGTCAGTCGACGGTGAAATAGGCTAATTTAAATCAGTACTGTGTGTAATCAGTGTCACTAAATTCGAATTTGGTAATCTATCA